>JBCEWB010253248.1:7768-23307 GCA_039654565.1 Peronia peronii
TTTATTTATTTATTTATTTATTTATTTATTTATTTATTGGTTCATCGTATATATTCATCTTACATGCCCAGATTACCGGCGTATCCTTTGTTCCTTTCTGGAGAGTGTCGTTTAAATGAGACATTAGAAAGTGAAATGACTGCGTTGTTACGCACACACACACATCGGTGGCCTTGTAACGTGCTAAGTTAATAGATTCATAACTTACGTCTCTTGTCGCGAATCCAACAGTTATCGGGTATTCTAAAGTTGCAAACATTAAGTCGACTATCTGCATAGCGGGTTCATTATCTTCTTAATGAGAATCTTTTGGTGATGCATCGGAGAGGCATCTAGGAATTCTCTGGAATACTGGAACCGATACGGGCAGCAAAAATGCCAAAATCGTTTCCATTATCATCATATTATTATGGTGCCCTGCTGTGTTGCTTTGGCCATCATGGTTCTATTCCAGAGGTGTCTATTTTATTGATATGGGCATCAGAATGACCTCGCTGCTTATCTACCCTCTCCTTTCTTCTCATATAAATTCCGGACACGAGAACGCAGAACTTATACGGAATTCTAAAATATTTAAAAAAACATCTCCGGTCTTTACCCATCCGAACAAAAATGACAAACATTCTGAAGTTAGCAAGATGGTAACTAAAACTCTGTTCTTAAGTATCTATTGCAGCATGTCAATCCATAAAGACTTGATTTTAAAGAGTGCTTTATGAGTAGTCCGTATGGAGATGAGTTCGGTTTGACAGCAAGTATCTGATGAAAACAAACTGATTAAGTTCGCCTGTGCTACGATTTATTTTTTACAAAAGTGTTAAATGGAAATATTTGCCAGAATATTGTACTAGAAATTGAGTTTGTCACCGACTTCATGCAAGTAATATTTTTTCTTGCATGAAGTCGGTGACAATCTCTATTTCTAATAGAAAAAAAATTATTACGTATAATTCTATCTGTCATTGTTATTAACATTTACGGCATCTCCAGTGGGTGCGAACTATTTACTTACCTACATATTGTTTTGTACATTTCATCAGAAAAACAGTCTGTCCTGATTAATCTGAATTTGCCCCGGAAATTGTAGGTGAACCATCTTAGCAAAAGAGTAGGTCAAAATTCGAAAGTGGAAGATAACGCAGTGCACTGAGATTTCCGAAATAGTAAACTATTTTCAGTATTATTATGTGCAGACGTACAAATATTCATACATCTAAATGTTCAGAACACAATAAAATTCAGAGGTCCCACTGGGGTTTGATTAGGAAGTTTAAATGTTTGTTTGTTTGTTTTTTGCAATAAACGTTTTTATTTCTGGAGCAATTGCCATTGACATTTTGAATATTTTATAAACAACATATCACTAGCAAAAAATGTCATGATTAACTCGGTTTTGAAGAGGTGGTTGAACACTTTAAAACACAGATCTCAATGGAAGGTTCTAAATTAATGACTGACACCCATTAAAGCCATTCATTGCCTACACTGCTGCAATGGATTTGTGATTTACTAATGAACTTTCGGCTTTCACCTTGATTTTCTTTTCGTATCTTTCCTAGTCAAGTATCAGCCCGGGCATGTGAGAGATTTTTGCTATACAGTTGTGGTACTGGCAAGTGTGTACACAGAGTGTCGTCTCCGTCTCGCATCCGCGTCAATTTCAGCTAAAATCCCCAGTGATGTCACGTTCCTCTCCTAAAGAAAAAAAACCCTCTCTTTTGGTTATAAAGCTGCAAACGTTGGGACGATTGTTGTGAGACACATTCTCTCTGTCACAGACAAAACAAAGCGTATGGGTCAAGTTATAAATGTTCATTGAGTGACGTCACATTATGATTAGACCGAGCCGAGACTGAAACAAATGGGAAATAAATGCACTATGTGTGCGCACTGATAGAAATAGCGTAGCTACTGTCAATGAAAAGCAACGTGTTTAAATGGTATTTGATTCCATTTTCTGTATTTCAGTCTTTGAATCCTTTCTTTAAAACGTATCACATGTGTTGCTCTGGACTGTAACGAGTTATAATATTACCGACATTTCAAGAAAAAAAAGTGGGCAGGAATTTTAACTGCATACAAAGGATGAACAGAGCTGGCATTGTGCACGGTATTTGTTCAGTATCCTTTATTGTAGATCCAACTGATTTAGTCTTATAAATGTGTGTTAGTGTGCTCTTACTTAATCGGACATATATTGTGTAAAAGATGAAAACAAACGAATAAACAAACTTAGTCATACACAAGATATTCTTCTTGGAATCACAGTCAGCAATGGATGCACTTTTTAAATTCTTTCTTGACTTTTACATTGAGAACTGTTTTTCTCAGCGGAAAAGAAGCGAAACGATGAAACTTTACTGGGCAAATAAACAAATAAAGAAACATACAAATATATTTCATTTGAACATGTTTGTGTAAACATGTCAATTTCCATTTGAGAAATAATTAATGAGAAACGGCAAGAAAAAAAATAAAGACGAGATGATACGAATGGGCGTAGAAAGGCTAGCAGAGGCAAAAAAAAAAAAAACGGACAACAATCAAGAATTTTTACTCTTCAAAAATAATAATAATAATAATGAAAGTATTTAAACGAGATCCGGATCAAATTATGAAGCAATGCCAATGTTGCTCAATAGGACTTCAATCAATCCTATCAGTAATGCGTACTAAAAACCTTTTTGTCATTTCGAGAAAATCGAAATTAGTCAGTTTCACGATATCTTGTTTAACACATACTGAAAAGAGCAGTAATGTACTGGGTTATGTTCTAATATTGTGGAAAACTATAAAATAGTGTTATTTAAATAGAAAGAGAAATAAGCGCACACTGTAAAAAGTCTCGGCGTGTATATCATTATCGTGATATGAGAAGCCCGTGCTGGTGAACATTGTTGGCGATACAGTCTAGTTCTTGGCCACTCCTTCTTCCAATAATCTTTCCATCATTGTCTTACTTAATTTTTCTGTCATAACCATTCGTTTGTTCGTTCTCGCCTGTTTTTTTCCCCGAAGTCATTTTTCGACTATGCGCTACTTTCATCTCCCATTCCCGATGATGTCTCTTTTTTTTTCTTCTCTCTCCACTCTGTCCCTGAACTGTCTGTCTCTCTTTCTTTGTCTTTTCTCTCAGTCTCTTTCTCTCAGTGTTCTCTCTCTCTCTTTCTGTCATTGTCTCTGTCTTCCTGTTTTTCTCCGTCTCTCTCTCTCTTTAATTCTCCCTCTGTCTCTCCCTCTGCTTCTCTGTCTCTTTTTCGTACTCTATCATTCTCTCTTTTACTTTCTGTATGTGTGTGTGTGTGTGTGTGTGTGTGTGTGTGTACGTACGTATGTGGTATTTCTCTGTCTCTTTTTCATTGTCAGCATCAGGCATTCTCTATCCGAGACCTTTTAATGTGCATCATATCTGATACTCTACATCAACTCTGTCAGGAGGGATGAGTAGGCTATGCTCAGCAAAGTTACCAAGTCATAATTCAAAAATAATATAAGCTCTTATCAGCTGTGGAATGAGATATGTGAGATGACGAATGCAAGTACAGCATGCAGTAGATAAGCGGGCACAATGTAGGGGAGTCCCAATCCGCTATGCTTTGCTCACTCCGAGTTACTGAACAAGACATAAAAATAAAAGCCACAGAGAAGACACACAGGGTAATTGGCAAAGAGTGATAATATATATGTATTTCTGTTATGTGTATATATAGGTATGTGCATATATGGCGTGTGTGTACATACGTATAAATATGCGTGTGTGTGTGTCTGTGCCCCCCCCCCCCCCCACCCCTGTTATTATTATTGATTTTTTTTTGTAAAAAAAAAAAAGAACTAAAGTATGTATGTGTGTACTTTTCTTGTGTGTATGTGTGTGTGTATGTGTGTGCGGAAAAGGAAAGGGGGGGGGGGGCGTTGTTTTTATTATGTTGTTTTAGGCCAGATTGCCGGAAATTCAAACAGCACGAGGACGATACCGTCAGATTTTATAAGATAAAGATAGTGGGGCGAATAGCAAGAGAAACAGCCAACAATACAAAAATAAAGAAAATCTTACAGACAGACAGATAGACAGACAGACAGGCAGATAGACAGAGAGGTAGACAGACAGACAGGAAAGTCATGTGCTGTCGAGATATACTTAACTTTAAACTACTTAGGAAAGAAACAGTAGGATAAACCAGAAAGACTACAGTGAACGAGTCTGGAGATGTTGACAAGCTTAGTACGATGAAATTCAGTAGTACCAAAGAAACAAATTTAAATAAGAAAATTAAAGAAATAAAACACGAAAAAGCAAAAACAGAAAAAGAAGACTCTTCGAAGTCTGGGCCTGCATAGAACTGGATAGGAAAGAACAGAAAACAAAGTGAAACAATATAAAATTATATATATTACAGTGCCATGAAATGAAATAAAATATAATGTAATATAATGTAATGTTGTGCAATGTAATATATCAAAAGTTTATGCTAACAGAAAAAAAAGCTCATGAAAAATCAAGGACTGAAAATATAGAACTCAGAGACAACAGATCAAGTGTTATTTTTATATTCGTCTGGAAGTGTTCCGAAACCAATCTGCTGTGAAATAACGACTTCCGGATGTGTTGCGCATGCGGCTGTCCCTGATCTCTGACCCGGAGTTGGCTCGGTTGTTATTAGACGAATGAGTTGAAACAAGCAATCTGTCTGGTGTAGAGCCTAAGAAAGAAAAACAGCTGACAACGGAAATGGAACATTTCTGCAACCGCAGAAACTGGACTTATGTACACAGTGAGCAAAGTCAAGGAAATTCATTTTCATTCTCGAGATGTGATAGTAAGATATGCCACTGCTTTTGTGCCAGCGTCTGTATCATTCATTTATTCTGTCTGCCAATTTCATTTCCGACCGTTTAATTTCTTTTCTTTTTTTTTTTCTTGCAAGAATCTGTGCGTTTAATCTGTGATCTTTAATGGGTCCACAATTTGCATGGAGTCTTCGTCTAGATGATGACAAACTGGGTGCCCTAAGTGCAGTTTGCATTGACGAAATAAAACGGGACGGACTCTGAGAATCATCGTCGGTAAAACTGTTCAGAAGGGCACTGTTTGAAGATGATGTAGGAAAGCGCTGCTCCATAGCGAGAGAATAATTATATCTCAGTTACATAGGACAATGCCTTTCTCTCGGGTATTCGGTGCAAGTTTTTCTGGGGCAATAATAGGCATGCCCATAGCATGAATTTTTCCGTGGCATTAAAAGACTGATATTTAAAAGAGAACGAATTAAGCTATTTAGTAGTTTGTTCTACCAGCTGGTCCACTTTCAAGTTAGGGCCCCTAAGCTTTTGTTGACGGAATGACGTTCCTGCAGGTCTTGTGGAATACCAGAACCTGCATTTTCCCCCTTACCCCCCTTTCCGTGTGCATATGGCCGTCTGTGTTTGTGTGTGTGCGCGGTTGTATGCGCCTGTCTGCGTGCGGACCTCATTCATTGTGCATCGTTCTCAAGGGTCCATTTACTCATCTCTCCCACCGCTTCAGCATCTAACGCCACCATTTCCCCTCTCTACCCCATCCCCAGAACTTCTACCACACCTGCAGTGTTTGTAAACAGTCGGCCAAGTGTTTCCGTTTGACGAGAAGCCCTGGCATGCCCAAGCTACGTGATGTTCTTTGAATGAGAGCGCAATCTTCTCGTGCCTGACCTTTCCCCACAAAACCGACCACAAACTCATCGTCTTTGTCAATGGTCGGTTGTCCTTATTTTAGGCAGCAAGGGACAGGCGGTGTTCCAGGACGCAATGCGCTCCAAATTGTTGCGCAGTGCCATAAAATGCGCGCAAGCCTTGAATTCTTCTTTTTTCTATGTGTTTGTGTGTATGCGTGTGGAAAGGGGGAGAGGAGGGAAGGGGGGGGGGTCATTATAGTTTGCAGGTGTTGTTTCTAATTGTAAATTTTGTTTTCTTTATTTTACCTGCGCCGATTGATTGAGATATTTGGTTGTAAAGGCATGTTTCCCAAGTTTTGCTATTTATTCCACCTGAACCTTGAGCGGAAGGCAGCGGACACACATATAAACAGTTGTAAGTTAGAAACTTATCTTTCCAACAGCGTGGGAAGAATGAGTGTTGGGATTTTGTTTATTAATACTTTCTGAAGTATGCGGTTTTTCCCGGTTGATACAAGCACTGGGACAGGAATGTATGTGTAGTAATGGCCTTTGAGTATCATAGCGAATGCGTTCTCTGTAGGTAGCCAAACCCTCCATGTCCCATAGCCTAGATTATTATTGTATTATCAGCAACACGACCATTCTCTCCCGTATCTTGGCTGAGTGCAGCCCTAGCTGAATAATTGTGTTACCTCTGCATAAATTGCATGGCGAAATAAATAAGACCAGGAAACAGTGAAGGTAAGAAGAGAAGGGTTGCATTTGAAGAACCAAATCTGAACATTAACGATAATGAAGATATCTCTCTTCCTTGCAGTCAATATCTGTCTAGGATTAAAATTTGTGATACATGTACAAGGTGCATGTTTTGTCTATATCCCCTTAACGATATTGCCCCAAAACAAAAAAAAATGAAAATAAATTATAAGAGTGCAGAAAGAAAATAAAGCTAGGAATTCTTTATCATTTTGAAAAGTAAAGGCAAAAGAATAGATAAAAATTCTAATAAGTGAAAACGTATTGCGAAACTTTTAGGGACATTCAGCAAATTGTTATGCATATAATCCTTACCTTCATCTCTTTATTATTGCATGGCTTTATTCCCTTCACTTTGAAAATAAAAAAAAATATATTGTTGTTATTTTTAGTATTATTTTAATGCACTGTTTCATTACACCCACAAGACAAGCCGCAGATGGAGGGATGCAACATGTGTTTTCAAATCATTTCTGTTATCGTTTCATTAGAAAAGGAGGAAAGGCATCAGATTATGGCCCAAAGAATCTCTTTGTGAGGTTGATTGAACCACATGAAAGATGTGCTAATACTTTTAGCCAAATGAACGTCATGTGAAATGAAACATCAGGCCTAATCCTGAGGGCTTTTCTTCACTGCGTTTGATGCCGTTTAGTTGTTGTTGTTGTTGTTGCTGTTGTTATTGTATTTGCTTATGTTGTTGTTGTTGTATTCATTTTGGTTATTGTTAATCTTGATGTTGCTATTGTTGTTGTTTGTTATTGATATTGCCTTTGTTTTTACAGAGGCTGTTACAGTATAATTCTATGGTCGTTTTTGTTTTTGCAGTTTTTGCTTTTTGTTTTTTTGGTTTTTTTTTATGCTTTCTTGTGTATGATGTCAATGTTCAACAGGTGTTCTAGTATATGTTTTGCATGGATTAGTCTCTGGTGATGATTGTGACTTGTTCTAAAAGTTGTTGTTCCGGGTAAGATTCTCATATTCTTCTTCTTCTTAGCCCAAGGTCATCGGGGCGCCTCCTGACATGTTGTGCACTAATTTTTTCTATCATGGAGGTTGTGGGTCAAGACCTGTAACTCTGCACACATTGTCTTTGTCCATTCCTGGATGTTGTCCGTCCATATTTTTTTCTGCCTACCTCTTTTATCGCTTCCCATCTACTGCTCCTTTTTGCACAGTTTTAGCAAGGCCACTGGGTCTTGTTACATGGCCGTACCATCTCAACTTCCTTTCCTCACAGTTTGAACTTCTTCCCGAGGGCCACTATGCTGTGTGATGGTTCTACGAACCTGCTGTTTGTGATAGGTTCAGGTATGAAATATCCTAACTGTTTCGGTCACATGCCTTCATACTATTAGAATACAAAGTTGTTGTTGTTTTTTTTCTTTTTCTAAACTGTTTTCTGCAAGCGACTCATGTATCACTCAGTTCTACTTTAGCCTCTCCTTGAGAGAAATATTGCTTATCATAAATACACGAGATGGGTTGGGGAGAACCTGGGGAGAACCAGAATGGGACATGGCACCAAAAAAAAAACAAAAAAACATGCATCTAACTGGCAAACTGACGGCAAAAGAAAAACTACCAAAAATAGGAGAGGTTTGAATTGTAAAGCTGTAAAAGAATCGTTCAAGTAGAGTAAGTACATGGATGTATTTACAGGGACAGAATCTGATAAAACTTATTTTTAGTTATGAAAAAATGAGTTCGTTTGTCCCCATCAATTTCCCTACAACATATCAGAATTTCCCTCTCTATAAGAGTATTTGCGAATTAAAGAAACATTCAACTAAACAACAACAACAAACAAATAAATAAAAGTCCACATTTTCAGCCAGATTAATGTAATAAGTATTTTTTTTTATTCTTTGATAATAATTGGAGTCTCAACATAATTATTACGTCTTCAGTACTGAAAGTTATGAACGTATGTCTAAGTACTTTTACGTTATTAAAGCCACTTAATTTGTTTACATGTGCTTTTCCATATTTTTGCTCGGCCTATTTTTGTGATAAAATAACAAACTGGAATGAGAGAAGAAAGGAGAATTAGAAGGAAAGAAAGGGATAAAGGGACAGGAGAGGGGAAAACAAACTTTACTCCTCCAGAGAAAATTATATTTACAGTTGATAGAATAACGAAAGAATACTGAAAAAAACAAACCCCCCCCCCACACACACACACACAAAGACACACACTCGCTCAAGCGTTCATGCACACATGCATTCAAAACTCGGCGGACTAAAATACCTCGCCTTTTGAGGCATTTGAATAAGACAATCTCCCCAAAACACTACTGGAGCATAAAAGGCGTACGACTAATAGCAGCTGATGGCATTTGTAATGTCTTCCAGTTTAGTTCTTTAGTTAAGTAATTATAATAAAACAGTCGCTCATTTCTATCTGTATGTTTTACTGCATGGTAAGGTCTGTGGGTTTGCTTCAATAAAGCAATTATAAATCTAATAGGAATCGCTTATTCTTCTTCTTAATTTTTCACTTCTAAGCTTAATACTATCATTTGAGCGTGGGAATGTTAAAGTAAAAGAATTATGATGCTACAATAGCTCATTTCTATATTTTACTTGGACTTTTACTCTACTTACTTATTTGTGGACTGGAGCATCGAAAGTTAGAGACACAGATAGACTGATAGAGATTCTAATGTTGTCGCCCTTCTCAATGACGTCATACATTCCCTCCTTCTATCTCTCTGGTACCACCCATCCTTCTTTTATTCTTGTCTTGTTTTTCTTTTTGTTTTGTACCTTTTATTTCCGCTGCTTTTCTTTTCTTCCACAGCCAGTCTTGAAGACGTGTAGCTTTTATCTGACATACATAAGATTTTAATCCTCAAAAATCGTTCTATCTTATGCATTACTTCTGATTCTTTACCGGCTCCTCCTCTGTTTACTTTTTTTTTCTTTCCATTGTTTTATTCTTTTTTCCTATGTTTCGTTACTTAATGATTTCTGTTGTTATTGATCTTCTTTTTACTTCTTCTTTTTCTTCTGCTTCCTCTTCTTCGTTTTCGTTCTTCTTCTTCATTGTCTTGTAGTTAGCATCTTCATCTCCTCTTTCGCATCTTTTTTCTCTTAGTTTTCTTCCCGTCTTTCCTCTCTGCACGGTTTCTTTTCTTTTCTTTTTTTTTTCTTTTCTGTTTCCTCCTCTGCTTTTGTTTCTTTCCTTTCCTCAGTTTTTCTCCCTTTTTTCCTGATTATCATATGCAACTTGAATCAAACAAACTTTGAAATAAAACAAAACGAAACAAAATCACGCAGATTAACTCGACAAATTTGAGTCTTCCGGAGGAGATACATTCAGCATGGGTGGGTAGCTTACGGACGGTTCGGGGAATACAGGGATTTAGTTAGACATGGCTGATCAGGGAATGCCGGTAGTTAAGAGGCTACTTCCGGTTTTTCTCCTGGCTCCTCGACAGTGCAACGTTTAAACAAATTATCCCTATATGTTGATGGTTGAGGATTACCTCTTACACACAAGGTAACACCCAAACTGAGAGTCTTCTTTAAATATTTTGTTCTGTGATAAGGATGCTTACAAATCTTTCTCACTCAAACTTTCTCTTTCTCTGACTCTCTTTCTCCTCTCTCTCTCTCTCTCTCTCTCTCTCTCTCTCTCTCTCTCTTTCTGCCACCTTTCTTTCTCTTCTTTTTCTCGCACTCTCTCCTCTCTCTCTCTTTGTCTGTTGTTATTTTTTCTCTCTTGCCATCTGTTCCGTTCAGCCCTTTTCTCTGTTTTTCTCTCTAATATACATCTCTCTCTCTCTCTCTCTCTCTCTCTCTCTCTCTCTCTCATTGGAAGAATCGTCCCTGTATTTGATCGTGTTGTACTCTATTCCACAAAAACGCTGATATTTTGAGATTAACTTTCCTGTATACTCTGACATGTCTCTCTTTCTTTTCGTCATTGTCTGTTTTTCTTTCTTTCCATCCCTTTCTTTGTCTGCCTCTCTCTCTCTCTTTTTCTCATCTTTCCCTTTCCTCTCTTTCGGTCTCATTCTTATTCTCTGTCCTTTTTTTCCATGTTTGATTGTTATCTTTTCAGTTTCCATCCACCCGCCATAATTCTCTCTCTCTATTTTTCCGATTCATCTATTTTGCTCTTCTTTTTTGCTGAGACGTCCTTGTTATTCCACAAGTGTTCAACTTTTTAAAATGCTAAATATTATAAAATATCTCCCCGAATCCTCCTGCCTATTTGTATAATCTCCCATGGTTGCGGCCTATACGTCATTGTCTTTTTGGTGGAGATGGTGGTGTTTTCAGATTTATTTGTCCCCTATCAAAAGAAGTTAAGAAAGTGCAGCTTAGAAAGAATCACTATCGTTTTCAAGCGAGTCGAGAAATATTTCTAAGGCATAGCTCTTCTAAGACATTGACATTGTTATGCCCATAAAATTGAGTTTACGTGCTTGAGAAATCCTCCCACATGGGTCTCTTTGATCATGCTCACTCTCAGTCCTCCATCTTCTCTTGGTGTCATCTGCGCAACGTTGCTTCTTCATAAGGCCCAAATCCAGCTCGCTCTATGCCGATTTTTTACTTGGACGTAACATTTCCAAAACTGCAGTTGAACACAGTTTAAAAGTAAATACAGTTGACACTAAACCGCCTGGTATCAGTGAATTCCCATTATGTCGAATCTTCTGTAATAATCCTTTATGGCCTAATGTAGTAAATATGATACATTTCAACATTGTAGCACTAATCCCAACACTGTCTGAGAGTCATCTTGCATGATTCAATGTTGCAAATATGATACACTTCAATATTGTAGCACTAATCCAAAGACTGTCTGAGAGCCATATCTTGTATGGCCTAATGTTGCAAATATGATACACTTCAACATTGTAGCACTACTCTCAAGACTGTCTGAGAGCCATGATGACAAACAGCAGCTTGTGATCTCCAGTAAAAGCAGCCATACGCGCGGCAGAGCAGTCAGTCGTACCTGCACAGCCGGAGCAGAAGTATCTGTAATGGCGGAAGATCTGAGCTACAGATTAAGTCAGTCTGTTGAGACTCAAGAAATGTATTCAAACAAACGACAATGGGGCTCACTCTTTCTTCCAACAAAAGCAGATTTTTTCAGTTCTACCAGACGGAACACTCTGAGAGACAAGAGTCATTTATAATCCCAGTAAGTGATTGATCATAAACAAAAGAATTGGACGGTAAAAATTTGATCGTTCCAGATTTGCTCTCACTGAATCTCATCTTACTTCATCTTCATTGTGTGTGTGTGTGTGTATGTGTGTGTGTGTGTGTGTGTGTGTGTGTATGTGTGTATGGAGGGGGGACGGGTTGTTTTAGTTGTAACCTTCCCCGTCCATCCCCATCTCCTTTCTAGAGAAACTGAACTGCGTCTTACTGTAGGTCCGCTAAGCTTGCTCAGGTAATGCATAAGCTGTCCAGCAGCTTCTAAGTCGCAATTAATGTACATGTATGAGCTCAGTTGTTTATGTACCAGGTTAAAGAAATTTAATCTTAGGTCAAAATATTTTTGGAAATTTTATGTCTGTCTTCGTCTGGCTACATTCTTTGTGCGTCGGCCCATAATCACATCTAACCCATCTCCTCCTCTCTCTCTCCCCCTCCCCCCTTTTTTTGTCGCTTTATTATGAAAACGCCCATGATATAGACAACCTTTATCATCTCTCTGCTGTCATAACTCGATACCTTTCTGTCTCTGTGGGTGGCACGCGGAGTCTATCACTGAATTCTTTTCTTTGCCTTTGTCTCTTTTGCTTTATTTGTTTTTTCCTGTAAATCAGATCCCACCTGCGGGAATTCCTCCCCCCCCCCCTCCCCCCCCCCCCCCCTCCCTCCGTTGTGTTAACATTATTGAGAACCCATGCATGAAAACAGTAAACAAACCAGAAAGTTAACAATGGGTGTTGAAAAACAGAGCGACAAAAAAGTGATAAATTTTCAGGAATCGTGTCAAGTTATCGGGAATGCTTTGCACAATGGAGATAGTTGTGGAAGTTTTTGTTTTTGTTTTTGTTTTTGTTGTTGTTGTTTGTTTTTTGTTTCTTTTTTGGGGGAGTGGGGGATTGCTTGTTTGTTTGTTTTGTTCTAGTTTTTTTAATGCCACAGAAATAAAGGACAAAATGTAATCTTTGAAACTACCACAGAATTTACTTTTGAAATGTCGAGATCACAAAGTTTCGGCGTTTTGGCTACATGAAATCAGGGGGTGATCAGTAAAATATGTAATATGGCTGTACTGGCAGTAACATGGTAGGCAGATGCTTGTTTTCTTTGTTTCTTTATTTCTTTGTTTCTTTGTTGTCGTAGACTTGGAACGGGAGAGGTGGAGAAGTAAGAGGATTAGCTTGGCTTTAAACTTATTTCTTCCCTAGCGGGTCAAACTCTGGACATTGAGATTGCGCCCAAATTGTGATATGTGTTTAAGAAACAGAGTAGAGAGAAAACGAGACAGGAAGGGAGAGAGAAAGGAGAGAGCATTCTGCTCAATTTGTTTGTTTGTTTGTTTGTTTGTGTGTTTGTTTGTCTGCTGCGGAATGAGAGAGAGAAAGTGACAGAGAGCGGGAACGCAATGAGCGCGCGCATACATAGGAGAGTGTTTATTTACATCTCCATGTGCATTTTTCTGCGGAATTATATAACAATTTCAGACTCATTCCTTACCAGCTATCTTAGAGTGCTTTGAATATGGCTACACTTTTTTGAGTTGGCCCTACCACTTCAAAGGCATTTCTGCGCATGCTACAAGTGGTAGATCTATGTTGATTGCGCTCCTCAACGTCACGATTCGAGGTGCAGATTTTAGAGTACAAAGCGTTACAGGATATGTTGTACAACTGTAATGTTCCTGTTTATCTGTCACCGCATCACTCGACCAACTGCTTGCTGGTGATAGTGAATGAAGAACAAGATGGACCAAGAGGAATGAAAGAAAGAGAGGAGGGAAGAAAACGTGAAAAGTAGACCGGAAGACAGAGAAGGGAGAGAGAGATAGAAGGTGACAAAGGAAAGAGAAAACAAGCTGAGTGGAGATAGAAGAGGAGAGATAAGAGAAAGCTGATGAGTGACAAATGGAGAAAGAGTATAATGACAGAAAGAGAGTAAGCAGACGGAAATGGATGACGGACTGAGACACAGGAACGCAAGTGAGGAATAAGGTGTTAACCCTAAAGGGCTTGGTAGAAACTGCTGAAAGCCACTGTTTGCATAGGGAAGGTTGCTCGTGTTCAATAATGTCAGTTCAGGCCTAATGACATGTTGCTGCTGTGTTGAATGTTATTTGCCCAGTAGGCCTATTTCAACTGCAAAGTAATGGAGTAATTAGCAAATCTTTGAGCAGATCTTTGGCACTTTAAGGGTTAAGGTTGTGGAGGAAAGAGAATGTAAAGCGAAAGGGACTGGATTAGATTTGTGTGTGTGTGTGTATTAGGGAGGTGGTTGAGACAGCGAGAAAACAATTTTGAATAATAGAGAGGGAGAGAAAAAGAGAGAAAAATTAAACATGGACATGTGAGAGACTAGGATACAAAGAGAGAGAGAGGGGTGGTGGGGAGGGGGGGGGAGAGATATACAGTAGGACAAGAGAAGAATGAGGGGAAAAAAAAACAACAAACAATTGGGGGGTGGGGGTGGTTAGGGGAGAGAAAGTAAACACAAAGAAATAGTTACAGCAAAGAATTCCAGTCAGAGATGGAACAGAAAGCTGGTTCTTACGTGAGAACGATAACATGTTATAATGTATCTGGTTGATCTGCGGATAAAAGGCATAATTTGTAGCACAAAATATCTCCGGCGTCTTTTATTATGTCAGGAAGGATACAATCTACAAAACCTTTCTCTTTTCTTGTCCCCCTCCCTACCCCCAGGACATTCAATTTCCCTCCTGCAGCAATACACTGTGAACGTCAGATAATCAGACAGAAATGCAAGATACGCTCGTTTCATTTTTGGTGGGCGGTTACAGAAAATTATTGCGGAATAAACCCCGCCTATGCTGTGATACACCGCAGCTTGGGACTTTGGAATCTTGATGAGGGAATCTTTCAAAATAACCAGCACCCCGGGATCTATGTTATGATACGTAAGATTTGTGTACACCATTAAATGCCCTATCGCCATCCGACAAAACAAACGTTGCATTCATCTACTTTTCCTGCGTTTAGAATTAACTCTGTAAATAAATACCTCTTTCAAAGATTTTTTTTTTTTTGGTCTTTTCATGTGTTTCACTTTGTTTTAGTTTTCAGCCTTTATGTCTGTGTCGAGCTGAAGATTGTGTCCAATTATGTTTTAAATGTTTCATTTTTAAAGCCGTAATACTATTTCACTGTTTGAATTCTTAGATATAATTCCATCATCATAACAAGTGTACATTTCATATTCCTTTACAGTCTATGTGAAATCTTTGTTTGTTTATTTGTTTTCAAGTCACAGACGGTCATGTTCGCAACAGAAGTACTTGTGACCGATCTCATCAAAAAAAATTCAGTGTTCAAAGGGAGAGTTTCTTATAAATAACAAACGCGTCTCTTGTTTTCCAACATTGTCTCACTCGGCAAGGATTAAGCCATTATCTCCGAAAAGCCATTCTATTGGCCATTCTCAGGACAGATTTTCTATGAAGATTGTCTACATATGAATTGTATCAATTGTATTTCAAGTATTTCATCTGAACTTCTTTAGAAATTCTCTGATCTGAACTTCAGGAATTGTAAACATAATACTTGAATACGTCTGTTTCATTCAGACAAATAATCGTGGATGTAAAGAGTTAATATCCACCAGCAGTAGTTCAAAACATCAGATTAGAGGGGCTAATGTTTCCAGGGTATCTCTCAGTACAGTGTCCAGGTGGTGTAGCTCTGACATACACCAGGAACAGTCTATCTGGGGCAGAACATGCTCATTTCTCTTGGTTACCTATGACAAACCAACGTAAAAAGGCATGCTCTAGGAAGGTCAGAAAAAGCCGGTGGCTGGCCAAGGAAATATCAGAAACCATTCTTCATCCTGTTATAAAACAGACTTAGAAGTGTATATCTGTTGTTGTTGTTGTTGTTGTTGTTGTTGTTGTTGTTGTTGTTGTTGTTGTTGTTGTTGTTGTTGTTGTTGTTG
>JBCEWB010253467.1:10773-42304 GCA_039654565.1 Peronia peronii
TGTCACAATGGCAGGGCAACAATCATGAACATGTATATGACTGTCACAATGGCAGGGCAACAATCATGAACATGTATGATAATGGCAGGGATACAATCATGAACACATGGAGATGAAACTAAAACCTGTTAAATCCTGACTATGAGCCCAGTGAAGGCTGCACTGCAACAGCCAAATGTCCTGCCTGGTGTGGGCCAGGGGAGACTTAACACTTACCCTGGCTCTCTGTCACATGGCCAATGACTTTGACTGGATTGACCAGGCAGTCTGACAGAATGTCTACCACAGCCTCCACGTCTGAGGCCTGGACAAACAGCACAGCAGCCAAGCCACAGCTACAGCACTCGGCCAGCTCCGCAGCACTCAACTTGGCCTAGGACAGACACAGGCAGAAAATATAGGTTTTATCTATAAACAGTCCACATCAGGCTGACCAGCATCTCACAAACACTAGGAAATCAGTTAAACTGGCAAATGTTGCATAGAAATTGACATGTAAGAGAAACAGTTGATGGAAATCTGTATACTGATAACAGACAACAGATTAAATTGTAATCATCAATGATGTGCCTTCACAACAGATATTCCTTGTTTTTGCTTAACCACATATACAATAAAATTCAAACTAAAATATAGATCAACTTCATTTTTTTTTTTCATAACTAGGATGACCCATAAATATAACATCCAGTCAAGTATGTGATGATTAAGCATGTGTGGTGTAAGTCAAAATATCACGGTGACAGTAAAACTGACCATGCTAGCCAGCCAACCAAAGACTGGGCCAACGTGCCACAGACTGGCATCCACACGGAGGTCCAGACCTCGGGGTACAGCTCTCTGCAGACATGTGGTCAGACCTTCCGTCACACACACAAACTTCTTCACGCGGCCGGACTGGATCAGCGGTAGGACAGATTTGATGTAGATAGGGGAGGGGATGAGAATTTCTTCCGCTGTCAACAAAAATATTTCACTCATGACTGAATTTGATAAATTCTACCATGTCCACAGATTACATTGTCTCACAACGCTAGAAATATGTTTGTTCACAGAAACAAGTAAAAAACAAATAAAAAATCTATATTTGCACATTTGTTTTTTGACACCAAACTCACTAACCATGTTTCTAACTGTGAAAGTCTTAAATTTGATGCCTAACTGAGGGAAGGGATGGGGATCGACCACTTCATTGCTCTTCTTGTAGTATGGTGCATCTATGATTGATTAAGTAACTACATCTCCAGTCTTGAAAATTTGCTATTCCTGTAAGCCCATGCTCAACAGCTCCTGTCTACTAACCATGCAACCTCACTCTTCAGTGAGAAACAACTGATACTAACATGTCAGTTCTTGCATGTTCTGTAAGTGTGGGTCAATGTACCTGGTCATGACACAGTTGTTTTCTGTTTCCAATCAAAGCCTATCACAACTATTTCCACTGTATATGGTTACAAACACACATGGTTGGGGTGGTGATAAGGTTAAAAACTGACCTAGTGTGACTCCACCATTGACTCCCTTCATACTGTGCAGGTTCCAGGAACAGGCCCTCAACACTTCCTCCAGCAGTGTGAAGTCCTGATGTTGGAGGCCACTGGAGGTCAGTGCTATCACAGCGTCACCAACTCCGACCTCCAACCTCTGTTGCAGGAGGTGGGACTGAGGGACAGCACCCACTGCCAAACCAGCCACATCATAGTCCCGCCCTTTGTACATGCCTGGCATCTCTGCAGTCTCTCCACCTGGGATAACAAACAGTAACATTTATGGAGTCATGATCTCATCTACTCAAAGCAGTGACACAGCCATTCTGTCATTTCCAAACTACAACCCACTCCTAACCACAAGCAATCTGACTGAAATATCTCACATCCAGATCTACCAACCTCTAGATAACACCTTCGCTTATTGTCATAGTGAAATTTCCTCAGCTTTCCTTGTTTTCAAACTAATCTGCCTATTTTCATGACCTGCAAAAATTAACAGACTGACTAGGTCTTTTCAAGCTCTATGCAGGATAAACAGGTCAGAACCTTTCAGGTTATTCTACTGAAATATTTTTGAAACAGTGTATGATCAGAGTTCTCAATGGAGAGTTGGTCTCCCAGTTCTTATACCTGCTCCTCTATCCATATCCATGTACATAACAAGAGGTCACTTGTGTTCTTGACAAATGAGCAGTCTAATAAAAATAAGACCAAGTCCATTAAAATGTAAAGTCCGTTTGTTGGTCAGCAAAAAAAAAAAAAGAAAAAAAAAAGGATTTTGTTTTGAGCCACCATTTACCTCTGCATTGTTCAAGCCTTCAACAGAGAGCACACAATAATTGGTAACAACTCCTGCAGAATGAATTTCAACTAGATCCAGGTCTGCTATTGACAACCATCACATTTACAAATTGATATATAATTGTGATCGCGTACTGAGGTTATTCACCAGGCTTCCTGTAAAAGTATCATTTTTTTAATCTGCAAAACTGCTTCATTTCCATCTCTCTTTTTCTCAGTGATGTAAGCAAACATGTCAACATTGTTGTATATTTGACTCCAGATGTTAATATCATAATTAATAAACTATCGGAGTGAAACCAAAGCAAAACATCAATTGATTAGATTTACATGACGTTTACTTCTTGGCATCATCAGGATTGTATAGACAAGACTACCTGACAGTAAAGACAAGGTAAAACCGTAACATTTTTTGGGTAATTGGTAAAGTTGAGGAGCAGAACAAATGCCTCAAAAATGTGTTTTTGACAGTATGACAGACTTTACCAATCAAAGTACATCCCGCCTCCAGACAGCCCTCGGCCATGCCACGGACAACTTCCTCCACCACTGGCACGTGTAGCTTTCCTGTGGCAAAATAGTCCAGGAAAAAGACAGGCTCGGCCCCGTGGGTCAAGAGGTCGTTGACACACTGAGCTACTAGGTCAAAGCCAATGTTGTAGTGATGGCCGCGACTTTCTGCAAACTAAAACAGGGATGGCGCAGTTATTTTTTTCATTGTCAAAATTTCCATTTCCCCCTGACAGACAGGAGACTTTGCAACGATGTGCAAGATATCTGTCTTTCTGAAGAACAAGCAGACTGAGGAAACATGAACACAACTTTGTGCTTATATTTCATAGAACTTTTCCAGTATTCATCCCACCAGCTGTCAAATATTTCAAACTGTAATTCCTAGGCTTGGCGTCCACTGAAAACCTTTGTCTTAACTGGTTCTTCACCTCACCGGTCAATGTCCATCACATGTTTAAGTATGAACATCACCTGGATTTATACCTCCCCCCTCCCCCATCTTTCTCTCCACTCCAAATATACCCCCCCCCCCGGCACTACCTTCTCACTGCAGTCCCGGTACAAATGGTATATATCTATACTGCAGTTATTGCCTCGGCGGTATGCACAGCCGAGGGTCCCAGCAGGTTACGGCCAGGGGTTGATCTAGTTCATTTTACAGTAAGCGATATGTATATTGTCGAGGCAATAATCACAGTATCGATATATGCCATTTGTACCGGGTCCGCAGTGAGAAGGAAGTGTGCTCCCCCCCTCCTTTTTTCCATTGGTTAAGTTAATATCTGAGCATCTTTCACTACCCCTTTTCCTCCCCATCACTGCTTACCTATAGCAGGCTAATGTACCTTTATTTCCCCATTCTCCATAGTGGATGTGTCTGACAAGGAAGAACAATATTCAGCTAGTCAAAATTCTTTCCAAACCTTCTTCAATTTCCTCCACTTCTCTATATAAAGAATTAGCGTCTGAAGTAAGTTGTAGTTTGTCTCCTTATGGACTTGTGCTGAAAAAGACAAATATCCTATTCACATCTTATCCCTGACCCACTCACACACCTGGACTTGACTTACCTTAATCTTCCTGCCCACCCCCCAGGTCCTGCAGGCCAGGTCACAGGTGTTCAGTCCAGCTGCCGCCAGGTCGAAAGCTCCGCCAAAACCTCCCAGTTCAGCATCACAGCCAGAGCGTCTGGTCATCTTAGCCAGGGGCTTGATGATCTGCACCAGATTGTCACCTGTGTCAATGTCCACACCCGCATCCTTGTACTGTAGACCTCTAATTATTTCACTTATACTGGCTCTGGGGATTTGTTGACTCCTTCCAAAGCTGTGGACACAAACGTTTGAAAATTCACAGGTGTGGCCATTTCCCTGGGCCGCAACAAGAGAAAATGGACAGGTAGGAAAAAAAGAAAAGAAAGGGAGAGGTAATGTGGGAAGGGGAAGAAGAGTACATGAAAGACCATTGTGAATAAATGGCAGTACTTCAACTGTGCAACCCATTTGTGTAAACTGAGGAGAGACCTCACAGATGTGGGACACTTGTCAAATAAGGAGAAATCGTTGAATATTCGTCTTTTCAAAAGGAGCAATGAATAATTTTCATTTAAAATTGCAGAATCTAAACATTTTTTTTAAAAATGGAGCAATATAACTAAGATAAGATAAACTTTGTTTGTTCTTAAAAGGGAAATTCCATTCACGGTTGATGAAACATGGTATATATAAGATAGATTGACATTTACATGAGGGACCAAAATATTAGAAATATCAGAACAAGGCCGACGCAAGCAAACACTATCTCAGCTTGATAAGTGTATCACTGATGGTAGAAATGAACTTCTGTAATGCTCACCATTAGCTCTTACATACAACAAATACTCACTGTTTCAGAATATTTCAGTTGATTATAAAGTGGGTTGGTATATATGCACAAATCTCCTCGTAGGAGGTGTTTGACTGTTAATGTAACCACAATTTCGTTTTGCAATATTGTTCACTATTTTGATACATCTGCCTATTCTCTATTTGTCTTGCTCATGTATATTTTCTACCCAAGCTGTAACACAAAAAGTATCACTCTGTGTGGAGGATTTACAAGCCATACCAATCAAAGTGTTGTCATTGTCTATGTCAAATAATTTCAGCTTTGTAATGAAACAAAATATCTGTGTTAAAAACCTGAGGAATAGTACAAGTCTGTTCACAGATTCACTGTCAGATACTTCTCTCTCTTAAACACAATCAGGAAACAGCTAGGAAGTCACACGACTGAACTCAGCCAGAGAGAGAGTTTGATGGCCCGCGATCTCACATTTGCCGAGTTGTTCACACGACATTGTGTCTCTGTCTTCACGGTTTTCAACACGACATTTCTACCTTCCTCTCCTACTGTCCTTTGCCAGTTCGACATCTCAACAACTACATGTAATCTGCAAGTTTCTGTCTCTCTTTCGCTCTGGCCAAGCATTCCAGTAGGATCATGGCTGGATTGCTTTCCCTCTCCACGCTGATGATTATTTATACATGTCTCTGCCAGACTGACAGGCCTTCAACAACTTCACACCTCTTTCTCTGATCTCATTTTCCTCTTCTGTGTAGTTTTTCTTAGTTAGATGTTATAGATGCTCTCTCCTTGTGATGTGACCTGCTAGCAAATGTTTGTCTGTTTGTTTGTTTTTGTCTTTTCTATTTTGTGGACAACTTTCACTTTCTATTTTCTGTGTAATCTCTGGTCAGCTGGAGAGTTTGGTTTCTACATGTTTAAGCAAAGAAGTGTTTGAGATACCCAAGCCTGATCAAATTGACAGGCACCCTGGAGAGAGGGGAAAAGGGGTGGGCATGGATGAGAAAAGCGGAGATTCCCTAGAAATAACATATATCACGTATGAGTTATATGTGTCACTGAAAGGTGGTCACTGGGGTGGGGTGGCATGGGGGGAGGAGGGCACTGGGCTAAGCATGAGCCTTACTACTGTGGAAATATCCTTTTCTTTCATAATTAAAAGTGGTTGATGGAAAATTGGATAGGTGAGGCAGTGGACAATGAAATGTCTGTGACAGTGACCATCAACTGACCAGCACAGGTACAGAAACTCCCCACCTGTCACACATAGACACAGGCAGTGACAGATTGTTCTCATGTCACTTGACCATAGATAACATCATCAGATATTTGCCACAGGATTGTGTTTGAAAACCAGATACAAAATCTGTTAGTCTGGGCACAGAAAGTCTCTTGTATGCTTTGCCAATGTTGAAAGAGTACAAAGTTGATGTCAGCACTTGAGGGGTCACCCAGCAGACAGGAGAGCGAAGAGAAGAGG
The DNA here is from genome assembly GCA_039654565.1 of Peronia peronii. Classification (NCBI taxonomy): domain Eukaryota; kingdom Metazoa; phylum Mollusca; class Gastropoda; order Systellommatophora; family Onchidiidae; genus Peronia; species Peronia peronii. Next base: position 16,903 of record JBCEWB010253467.1, read on the forward strand.
ATATGAGATTGCAAAGAACAAATGGAACACAAATTTTTCTATGAGACTCCACGAGTTTATTGTCTGATCTTGGCAGGCATGAGAAACACAACTGGTACACAGTGAGCATCTACAAAACACAGCTGGCCAGAGCAAAAACCAATGGGTTTTTCAACCAGTTGGCACATACTGTCAGATTGGTACATGGTAGTGACAATGTGGAATATTTTAATATAATGAAACTGGCAGTGACACAGTCTGAGCAAATCAATAGATGGAATGAACAACAACATGAATGTCCATTACATTTAAAATAGTGAACAAAACAGTCATGTCAGTAAATACAGCAATGAGGGAAGGGACAGTTTAGATCAGTGTGGTCAAGCAAGTGTCCAAAACATGAAAGTCAACAGTTTTCATAGTAGGATGAAAAAAATTTAACAAAATGAATTGAAAACACAATAATACTGACAAAAAAAGTAAACAATCAGAGAACTTCATACACAGTAAAACTTTTTGTAAAGCTTTGTACATTTTTTTCTCTCACTAGAGTGTAAAATGCTGATCTATCAAAGAGAAAATCATACAAAGTTTTTCAACATCGAGCAAATATCATACCACATACCACAGGCACCCCTGACATTACCTGCTGACAAGTCTGGCACCAATGTCTCGCCTGTGAAAAGCTCCATCAAACTGGATAAGCGCCGCTCCCTCCGAGGCCTTGCTGATGGCCGAGCTGAGAGAGGAATCGGTGGCCACTATGGCGACCACACGACCACCACTGGTGATGACATTCCCAGCTGAGTCTCGACTGGTGCCGGCATGGAAAACTTTCAGTCCACTGTTCTCCACCTCGGGAATCCCTGGTGTCACAGAAAACAAGGTCAATGGGTTAACAGATATCAATGTTTAGTAGACTATCAGTGAGAAAAATGTCATTACATGTCACAGGGACAAAGTCAGAATCTCCCCAAGTTTGTCTGTACAAACGTGTGGGACAATGAGTTACTTTTCACTACAAAATGTGACATATCACACTAGAAAGACTTCGACCATTCATGCAAATTGACCAAAGAAAATTTAAATTTTGGAAATTCGTTAATTTATTCACCAGTGAAAACTCTATAGGATGAGATTACATTTCTAGAGGACAAACACAAAAATTTGTAATTCAAGTCTGAATTTTGATTAAGTTGTTTATCACAAATGGAGATTTGGAAAGAGTTTTGCCTTTGGCATCATGAAATAGAGACAGACTGCCTGTTTTACCACAGTCCATGCCAAACTGTTAATTTATTATTATATATCTCTCAGAATGCAGACAATAACAGGATTACTTCTTCCATACAGGCTGAGGTATTAAGTGGTCACCTCAGTCCAGCCCACAGCTTCAGCCTACCTGCTATCTCTAATCCTTTCCTGTAAGCTCCCGGGTAGCCTCCACTGACCACCACCACACCAGCGGCCGTCAGAGTTGTGTCAAATGTGGGCAAGGCCTGGAGCAAGATGCCACTGACACAGGCCTTCAGGGTTGGCAAAAGGTCAGAGGTCAGCAGAGACAGGATGGACTGGAAACAAAAATGAGACAACATAAAAGCATTGCCTGTGTGTTCTCATGGAAAAAATTGTATCTCTTCACCATATGTGATGATAGCTATCTCCTGATCACTCCATCATAGGCAGACACTCTGGCTGCGGCCACATTGAATCTGGGGGGCGCCCACAGTCCAACCTGGCAGTTGTGCGATTGTGCCCAAGGCTATATGGGCAGTGGGCTGTGCCTCGGATGGTAGCCTAGAACACAGTTTCAGGTGGGATATTTTTGGTTCGGGTCCTGAGTATCAGTTTACAGTTTTTATGACTGGCCAACGGTCCACCATCACCTTAATGGGTCTTTGACATGGCTGGCCCGCACTGACTGGACATTTTAGCCTAACGCTGATATTTCCAACATTTATCTCAAATTTAAACAGCTATAACTCATCACTTAATTATCGCACAACAGAAGTTGACTAAAGCAGAGCATTATCAATATTTTCTCTTTAATCCAATATAAAGTTCATGTTAAGCACTCACTATGCCAATTTCACAAAATTAGGTCACACTGCTTCAGCAGCTGTGAACAAAATGTTTAATAAAATGTCTATTTCATACTTCCCAGATTCAGTACATATTTCTTGATTTTCTTTTCACTGAAACACAACCATAGATACCACTGTTTTTATCGACTTGCCTCTCAAAATCTTGTAGCAACAGGAAATATCCGTGAATCGAGTGAAGCTAGAGTCACAATGGCCTCGTCTAGTCCAAAAATTTTTACAGATAGGCTGTAAACTGTCTGTGCCGCAGATGGTTATCTAGCGCTCACCAGCTTCAATGTGGGTTGTACTATAATTTGGTGTGTGTTACATTTTTATGACTGGACCATACCAATGGCTGTGTCTGGCCCCCAGATTCAATGTGGGATCATCCTCACTTGTAATTCCATGTGGCAAAATTTCCGATTTTTCAATACGAGCAAACAACAGAAGCCGTAGCAACTCACCTGTGTTTCTGGATCCCCAAATCTACAATTGAACTCCAGCACTTTGGGTCCATCAGTGGTTAGCATCAGTCCAGCATACAGCACACCTGGGGCAGATAGCAGAAAACTTTACAGTCACTCAGTAACAGACAGAACAAAGTTAACAGTCACTCAGTAAAGTTCAAAATCAATCAGTAACAGAACAAAGTTTACAGTCACTCAGTAAAGTTCAAAGTCAATCAGTAACAGAACAAAGTTCATAGTCACTCAGAAACAAAGGCCCAACCTCTTCTCCTACAACTGCAATGCCTTTAACTTGAAGTCAACATGAGATCTGGAACTACTGACTGCTTCAACTCACACTGAGATTAAATCATCCAATCAATTTTGAAGGTTTAACCCTATAAGTGCTAGTTGTTAGTTACCAGAAAAACTAGGAAGAATTTCAAGCAGTGACAGGAGCACAATTTTTCCTCTATACATTTTTTTATAATACGGACAAAATCTCAAAAGGATTAAAAAAAAATTTTTGGAAAGTAACTGGCTAGTAAATATCACTGGCTGATTTTTCTATTTGCTTTCAGAGAAAACATTCATGTCATAAATGTTCAAGAAAAAAAAAAATGTAGGCTGAAACAAACTTTGAGATGACAATGTGGAAAATCAGTTATTTACTAAATGAGATATAATTTTGTTATTGGCATGAATGAATACAATCTATGTGCAATTCGCACAGGGGATGGACTAAGTAGATGGTTTGAAATAAAAACAGGAGTAAAACAGGGATGCATATTGCCGCCACTCCTTTACGGCATAGCAACTGACTTTATTATGAAAAAGCCCACAAGGGAAGAGACAGGAATACCATGGGCTAACAGAAAACAACTGGAAGACATGGACTTTGCAGACAACAAAGCACTGCTAGCCACTAAAATTAGAGTTTTAAGTAAACACTATTGAACATCCTATAATTAATAAACTTATTCTTAAAAAAAAATTTCTTAAACTTTTTTTTTTTTAAAGAGTCATAATTTCTATAAACCCATTGCATTGCACTCGTTTACTTCCGTGTCAGCTGTTTTGAGTTCACTGACCTTGTGGCAAACTTCTGAGTTTTGACATCACATGCCAAAGATTTATACACAACTTGCACTGTGAACAGACCATACTGTTCTTCAAATTGGCACCCCATTTGCCAGCAGGACTCAGATTTCTGTTGTACAACATTATTTTGTGTGCTCACCAACATATTTGCTCCCTTCTTTAGCCATGCCCTGCACTGTCTTCTCTAGAACATCCTTCTTGATTCTGTTCAGTTCGGTCTGTGACAGCTGAAAGTTCACACAGAAATCAATTCACACAGTGTCATAAAAAAACATACTGGAACACAGTTCATGTCACAACTCTATATGGTTAATCATGTTTAACCCATGAAGTGCCACGGACTGATTAAATCCACCGATGAACCATCACCAGAATGCTCAGGCCGATTAGATCGGCTGCTAGTTAACCAGTACATATGATGAATGTTTTGATAGCCATATTCAATTTTACCGTATTCCTTGTAAATAGACACTTTTTCCTTCCTCCAAAACCGGAGATCACTTCTGTTAGTTAGTATTTGGATCTGTGTGAGGTGTACGAAGTTGGACTTCAAGTTTTCAGATTTTCTTGAGAAAAAATGGCTCGACCCACTAGTCCCCAATCCGGTTTGAACAGAAAAACAAGGAAAGGTTTATTTGATGTGCTTCAAGGAAATGATTCCAGTGATGAAGAAGATGATTTAGCAGGGATAGTGCATCTCAGTGATCCATTGTAGTAGTAGTGAGGATCTTGGTGGAAAATTTATCGAAAACAATGAGGACTGGGAAAATGCAACTGCTCCAGGAGCTGAAACTCTGGGATTTCCTTTCAGTTTCACTGTCAGGGGATCAATTAGTGCCACGAACATTCCAGATACACATTCTGAGCCCATACAAGTGCTTTTATTACGAAAAAAAAAAAAAAAAAAGAAATGGCATGGTGTTGTTATGTGTTCTGTTGGTGACATATTGTTTCCAATAGATTCAGGTGTGTGACTAAATAAATTGATATAAAACTGAAAATTCATCATTGCTTAAAGTATTGCATATGGGTGGAAAGGAAATTGAATTTAGAATAGCTTGACTATCTTGGATTTTTTTTTAAAAAGAAATTTGTGTTATGAGACTGCAGTGTATGGAATCAACAGGTGCATTTTGAAAGGTCATGTGAATGTCAAAGTCAACTGAAATTCAAGGTCAACCAAATCATGTCGAAGACACCATAATCATTTTCTACATTCACCCCTCTTTTTAAAAACTATAAGTTTTGTATTGATACTGCTTTAAATAATAACACAAAGTGGACTTTTTCTAATGTATATGAAAAGTTACAAAACAGGCTTGACATTCTGGGAAGTTGCAATTGACAGTTCATGGGTTAAATTACTGTCAAGGGTGATCAGTCACACTCAATTCAATGTTTTTTTCACTTACAAGTTCATTGTGTAAAGGAGAGATTTTGTGATTTGACCAACAAGCATATATGTTTATCCTTATAGCACAATTAATTTCAATCAAAATTTTGTTCCACATTGTACCATATCAAGTCCTCAGTCAATGTCTTTGTTATTTTTAATTCAGGCTTCATATTCTATAACTTTATGGATCCCAAACCATCCTGACATAAGAGTTAAGATATCTGAGTGTCAGAAAATTTATCAAAAAACACTGGGGTAGAATTCTCTTTCTTGATCAAGATCTAGCACTTGATTTTGTACAAAAAAATATAAAAATAATAAAAGCAAAAAAAAATGACTGACCCCTGGATAGGGACACACGGCTCCCATGCCTCCTGTGTTAGGTCCCTCATCATTGTCTTGTAGTCGTTTGTGATCCTGTGCCGGCGGCATCAGACACACTGACTCTCCATCACTGAAGGCTAACACCTGTCTCAGGTGGACAAAAAAGCAAAAAACACGTGGATGGACACATTCCTATGAACAAACAACATACCTACAGCACACAGCCATCTGATAACTGATACAGTGAACTCAAAATCCTCGAGTAGCCTCACAGACAAGTAGGCTATCCTGTCTCATTAAAGGAACAGTTTATGATGGTACTGCCACTCACATTCCAAAACTGCACAGAAAAAGTATAAACTTATATATTATTTATTGAGCAGCATTGGCTGAGGGAGGTCTGTCCCAGTAAAGAGAGCAAAGAAAGTGTCAAAGAAAACCCAACCCTACAACCAAACATCTGCACCTACACTGAGTGAGTGGAAAGATCTTATCCTCACACTGCCTCAGCTGGTCTGACCAATATCACAACCCCCACCATGTACACAGACCCTCTCACCTGACTGTTGTTGCACTGGAAAGCTTTAGCGTCAGTGTCAGTAGAGATGTGTCGCTCATCACCATTCTGTTTACATTAGACAATGCTCACTGACAGAAAAAAACTTACACAGTTTCATGGGAATTCTTTACCCTTGTGGATTCAAAGCCCAAGTTAGTCAGAGGCACTCACAGTCAGTGACTCCTTATGACCAGCATTAAATTCTGTGTGTGAAATGATGATAGAGGCTGAGATAACCATCACAAAGGGGGTTGAAAGACGTAAAATGAACAAGTAATGATGACAGTGGAACAAAGGCCTAGCTTGGCTTCATTCTAAGACAGATCAATACTCACAGACACCTCAGGTCCCCTCAGCAGTTCCTCCACCACCACCACATCCCCTGCAGCTCCATACAACTTGTTGACCATCATGTCTCTCACAGCCTGGCAGGCCTGCTCTCTGTCAGAGGCGACCACAACACCTTTCCCGGCCGCCAAACCACTGGCCTTCACCACCAAAGCCTCAAAATCAGCACTGGCAAAGAACACAAGCATGTACATGTCAGACAATATCTATAAGAGATTTCAACACCATTTCTTTGCACAACATTTTTATAGTCTCCATTTTTTTAACAGTCTAGTTGTGAAATATTAATAAAAATCCAAAATCATTAAAGTTGAGTTATTAACTCACTGCGGACCAGCACTTTTGCTCCATTCTGTTCCCTGGGACCCACCCTTTTTAGGGTGTTCTAAAAAATTCATTGTGCTAAAAGTTATGAAGACAGAATCGTCAATTTTGAAGTGCTGTAAGATAGAAGAGTAAAATATGCTACGCTGCAAACAGAATTGTGTTATCTAGTCTAGATCTAGATCTACGTTGATCTGATTTGAGGTCTAGATCTAGATTTTAGATTCCACTTTCTTTCCCCTTCTGACCCTTGAACGGGCCTCCTTTTCCTTTACAACCATTCTTTTACACTGTTTGGAATCTGTATCAACACAATCTGGGTTTAGATCAGTGTCTGAATACATTGATTGATCGGGAGTTTCAATAACGTCACAGATATTTTATCTCTTCCGCGCAGAAGGCTTTCGTTCAAAGACTTGAGGTGATGTCAGGAAACAATTTGTAAAAAATTTACCCCTCGTGCAAGAGAGTTCTAATCTAGTTCTAATCGAAGGGAAATGACTCTAAAAACAGAAAACACAGACCGTTGTCGTAGTTGTTGCGATCTAAAGCTTATAATGAAGTATTAATGTTCAGATCACAGGGGTCACGATATTGGTCTTTAGCCGTTGTAACACAAATGATCGCATATGTTGCAATAACTGTCTTCCGTGAAAGAAAAAAAAAAAAAAGAAAAAGAGATGTACCTCCTAATTATAACTCTAACCAATGGACATGGTTTTCATATGCCATGACTGGAGAGAGAGAGAGAGTGAGAAGGGGGGAGGGGGGAGGTTTCAGGTAAGCACAAGCATGCTGTACCTCATGATAAATTTGCAAGCCTCCTCTGGATCAATGAAACTCTGAAACTTTGCTGTAGGAATGCTGTGTCTAACCATGAAATCTTTTGCGAAAGATTTGTCCGCCTCAATCTTGGCTGCTGAGGCTGTAGGCCCGAACACAGGAATGCCTGCAAGAGGGAAGGACATTAATCAAACCACAGTAATAACTTTGGAAGAAGGAGGACGGGGGTGGGCACATGTTGTGTTTTGCCCAAGCTGGCTAAAAATTATCTCTATAAAACCATCCCCATGTGAATGTGGCTCCGGATATTCCAATAACTCCTCTTGGACATAATGGAATTTTTGTCACTGGCTTCTGGATAGGGCACAGTGATAAAACACAAGGGAAAAAAAGTTTGCTTGCCTACACCTTGTCAGGAAGGCCATGAATTGAACTTGGAGCATACATGATGTACAACAATTTTCAAAACCAGTTTTCCTTCATCATAGCTACATGCTCAAGAGAACCTGCTTCAAATCTTCTCTATGTTAATGCTGCACCAATATGAGACAGCTGACTCTATCACAAAAATTTGTTCTTGTGTTCATCAGGCTTCTTATCTGATCTTTCCAATTCATTTCTTGATTATTCACAAGAGGAATTTGCTCATTGCGTTTGCTAATACATACCTGCATCTTTGGACAATGTGTCTACAATGCCAGCTGCTAGCGGATCCTCGGGTCCAACCATCACAAATGTAATCTTATTTTCTTGGCACCACTTCGATATGCTTTCGAAGTCTTTCAAATTGAGAGCTGTGAGGACAAGGAACATGAGGTTCATAAAAGTGAAATTTAATTTCATTTGAATCCATCTCAGAAAATTATTCTAATAAAAATTTGTACAGTGACAAGGTAGAAACCTGACATCCTCAAATGAACACAGAATGCATGCACTATATTATACTATATGGTTATAAGGAACAGTATGTTTTATTAACCCGACTTATTCAATGAAATGGGTTATATTCTCAATAATTAAATTAACTATGCTATTTTACCGAATACACGCTGTTTTGTTACTGGAATGCCTTATAAGAACAAATCTGTAACTTAACATCATTGTTGATTAAATTAACATTAATCTGTTGATTGTTACTATTAATTGTCATTTATATTCTGGATTTAATCATATTTAAATTTGTCTTGCGCCCAGGACAAATGAGTCGGAAGTCGTGCCAGGAGATTTCAAGTTATGGCCATTTTTAACTATTTTCTGTCTGAGATACCAAAAGTTTTTATATGTTTTTCATAAAACAAAAATTCAATCTTTTCTAACGTGAAAAAAAAAAAATTGGTATCTGAATCGGAAAATAGTTAAAAACGGCTGTAACTCGCGATCATCCGGAGTGACTTCCCACTCATTTGCCCTGGGCGCAAGACATTTGTTTCCACAGAGAGACTTAGTTTGTGAAGTGCTCCTTGGTCTGTCCATACTCACTGACATTGCTCACTTTGCCCCCACAATCTGTGCCCGCATTCCCAGGACTGACAAAAACATGACTGACATTTGACGACTGTGACAGCTTCCAGGCCAGTGCATGTTCTCGGCCTCCACTGCCTATCAACAAAATTCTGTCTCCCATATTTCAGTATCTACCTTTTCCTGAAAAAAAATTAATAAAAAATTAAATGATTATTTACAAACCCTCCCCCCACTTCTCCAAAAAAGATAAGATAAATGCTTTTTCATGATTAATTCAAATGATACACATTTATGGAAAAAAAAACCTTGTTTAAACAGAGCTATCCCTACTCCATTTCATGGGGGACGTGAGTGTTGCTATTGTGAGCTCAGGCATAGCATAGCTCTTTCCTTTCAGTTTTGAGCAGTGGTGTTAATTCAACTTTTTCAATCTACATGATGGCTATGTGGAACTATATATAGATCTAGATCATATGACGATATGTGTTACAATCCTTCATTATAGCAGGCATGGTGATGCCCATTGATTCGCACGCTTTGCTACAAATGCCTCTCTCTGTCTTGGGGACTGACAAGTTTCACAAAAGTTATTTTTCATCTTTGTATTTTTGTGTTCCATTTTCTTTTTTCATCTAAAACATTTAGAGACGGGAGTCCATACTAAAAGGGTAAGTTTGTCATAATAGGTTCTACTTCTAGAATCTATGTCACATTTTTTTTCCTGGACCTAGTTTCGATCCAGATCTAGATGTTAATTCTTGATATAGTCAAATTAACAGCACGTCTGAAATGCAGAAATCATTTGAATTTTAGCTAGACCAAATCAGATCATGACGCAATCATTCCGCCTGGCTTTGGATCTTGTTTTATATTTTATTCTTGTGGGGTGGGGGGGGGGGGGGGGGGGGGGGGGGGGGGGGGGGGGGGGGGGGGGGGGGGGGTGGGTCTTTTGGGAAGACCCCCCCCCCCCCCCCCCCCCTTTTTTTTTTCTTTCTAACGGAATAACCCACAATCTTCTGGGGTACATTATGCACCAGTAATTGCCAAAGCAAAATTTTCTACAACGTTACTATTATGAATGAGCTGCGAGTTTGCCTGAGATCCAGTTTTGACCAAGTCAAGTGACTGACGGCTTTGATCATCTACTTCAACTAGCCTGTTATTGTTTGGTTGGAGCCGCACGTGCGTCCATTTGGCCAGATTTTTTTGCCGCCAGTACGTTGAGAAAAAAAGTTTGTCCAGTACAGTTCAATATTAATATTTATATGATTATTTGAGCATCTAACTTTCATACTGTTACTGTGCATATATATACATGTATGTGTATGTGACTGATTGTTGGAGAATGGGATTCATGGGCTTCATCACCAGTTCTGAATCTTCTGAGGATAAGAAATAATATTTTGTAATGTAGAGGACACAAGAAATATTGTAAGTATACCATTATCATTTCGTTGAGAATATTTTCATTATTCTATGAAAGAATGTGCAGTTGGACCTGGTAATTGTTTGTGTAATATTGACATGTCGTTTTCAGCATATTTATTAATATATGTATTACTTTTTTATGTGTATGCATAACCTGAAATTATTTGTTATTACTTAATCTGAGATCGGTTTGTCATGTATCACAAGCACACTTTTTTATAAGTCAGTCAACTGAGTTATTTCATTGTTAACATTAATTTTGCTTGTTTGTTTTCACTTAGACATGATGTCGATTTTTTTGTTTTGTTTTGTTTTTTTCTTGATAGACCTAGCTTGACGAATTTTAGCTCTGACAGAGAGGATTTTTTCCATGGGTCATTCCCAGCTTATATAGACCTATATTTTTTTCTTAACAACAATACTGCTGTGAATAAGAGATAGACTATACACAGTGATACGAAATAGAATTATGGCATAGCAAAATGACAAGTTAATTTTGAATAATTATTATTATTGTCTTACAATGGCCATCCTGGTAGCTAGTTCTCATTGTTTAGCTGATTAACTAAAAATTGCGAAGCACTTCCGGCGACGGAGCGAAATATTAACGAAGTTCAAGGACAAATTGTACAGCCGCTCAAGATGTCAGCCCCCAGTAAGAATCAACAACCCCAACAAATGGGGAAGGGGATTAAATTCCTCTTTGGAGGTAGCGCCGGGTAGGTTACATTTTAGAATGTTTATTTTTGCTTATAGCAATTGCATAAATACATGATGCACAACAAATCTTGACTCATTATTGTCGAAAAATCGTTCAAGATGTATGGTCTTTAGTCTATGTGCCCTTGACCGGTCAACAGCTGTGCCGGCAGTGTTGGCAGTGTTGTCGTCTGCTGAGCTTTTGTTTTGCTTTGTTTGAGACAAAAATGAAAAATATGTAGGCTATATATTGGTAATTACACAGGTTCATAACAGCGAAAGCTCCCCAGCCTTATTTGTTTTCATTCGATAAATATTTGATTGCTGTCAATCTAAATCTGACGATCTTGCCTATCTTTAGAAACTAGATCTAGATCTAGATTTAGATCTAGCGGATAGTAATGCAGTTTCACATGACCAACTTTATCGCGGACATGAGACTTGTCTCAAGATCTATTAAAACGGTAAATCCATGAATTCATGACAGGGTTTGCAAAAGTATGTCTCCATCACAGTAATTAGCCTATTATTTGACCTTGGTCTTGATATTTTCCTGGAGCTTCTTCCAGAATGTCTCAACGATTAAGTTTTTTTTAACCGTATTTATCATACACCTTTTATGTGAACTTTTTTTCACAGGCATTCAGATTAAAACCAAGAAAATCCTAGGACTAGATCTAAGTCTTTTACTTTTAGATTCTGTATTTTTGTATCGATTGCATATATATATGACAAGTAGGCTTGGCTTAAATACAAGAAAGCAAATGAAGAGGCAGAGATTTACTATAAAAAAAAAAAATTAGTGTGATGATGATATAATGTAATAATTCTTTTGTAATGCTTTGCTAGTATTGGTCATTGTATAATCTGACCGACTCATTTCTGAATTTTATTGGTAGCTCTGATAACTGTAGGAAATAAGTTGGTAACTAATAGCATTTTGTGTTTGTACTTTGTGTGTGTTTTCTGTTATGTATATATATGAAATTTGATTTTGATCTGAGCAATACTTGCAATGAGAATTTGGGGATATGCATTGTTTTTTGTAGAGATTTTCATGTGGGAAGCTTAAAGTCTCGATTTAAAGTTTGATCTGTCTCTACAATTGTCCAATAATAATGGTTTGTTCTTTTATAACTGTGTAAAACTCTATCTCAAATTTGATATCGATCTAGTGTTGCATTAAATCCAGTGGAAGAAAAAAAGATGCCATTTATCTCGAAGGGCTGAATAAATAGAAAATGGCCCGTGTCAGAATCAAAGAAGAGCCCCTTTGCAGTAAATATGTATATTATAAACATTTTTCCTAGAAATTGATGCGAAAGGAGGGGCAGAACTCTTTTGCGAGAATATTGGTTTAAGTTTCACAGGGAATGTTCTCTTTTCCTTCTTTTAAATACTGTATTGTTAAAAAGTGTTTGAATACTGTTTCCCTGGAGTTTGCTTATCTTTTCTTATGTTTAATTCTATGGAGTTTGTGCATTTTTCTATATTTATGTGTGTGTGTGTGTGTTTTTTAACAGATGGAGTGAAGAAGAGTTTGTTGGAATTGTGGTTGTACAGGGGGAGAGGTAGGGGAGGGGGGGGGGATTTAGAATCGTCAACATTTTACCACATTATGTTCGGTAATGTGCTTACAGTGAGCCAATCCATAAACTTAATCATATTATGGGTCTATACATATGTGATATATCTAACAATCAAGTTAGCTAAATTTACCTTCAAGTTATACCGACGCCACTATCAGTTTCTAGCTTTCAATATCAAGGTACTTTTTTCTGTCAAGGATTCTAGCCTCAACCACTAGAAACTTTGACCCAAATAGATTTTAAGCCTTGATTTGCTGCTTCCCAGAATAGCGACTCTGCCTGGTTCCATTCAATTATACTATTGTCTGTATTTTGGTATCTTTTCTTCTCTCCTCTTCCAATCTAGCATGGCAGCAACAATTTTTGTACAGCCGCTAGATCTGGTAAAGAACAGAATGCAGTTGAGTGGTGAGTATGACAGAGGCTTTGGGCATTGATGGAACTGATGGATTTTGCTAATGTTTAATGAAGTATACAGCTAAATGTGATGTGACACACACTTTTATTATATACATATGTAACTGCTACTCTTTGGGAATGAAGTACATCTTTTGCCTTCAATCAAACTAATCAGGACCAGTCATTTTTTTGCCAAAGTTCTAAGCAGTTCTTGATAAGCAGTTCAAATTGCCTCAGAAATATCAGTTTTGGCATGCTTAAGACCGATGCCATTGATATGCAGATGATATTGCTTGTACTAAGTTTTCCTATAGATTGCATTGAAAAATCTGATTTCAGTGTGGGGTGTTCTGTGTGGTGAGCTCAAAATCAAAATGTTTGACGCCACCACTTGCTTTTAAAGCTGAGAATGGACAGTACTTTTATTTTATTGTTAAACGCACATTTTTTTATATTGCTCAATATATATTGAGTAGTTATGATCAAAGTCCCCCATTTTATCAGTTTTCACATAAAATTTGCAAGAAAAGCTATAAAATAGCCAAGATTCTGGTGTGGTATATTCCTCAGTTTTAAGAAGATCCTGGCAGATTGTCAAAAGCTACAGTCATAATGAATCTAGAAGAAACCTTTTATCGAAAATTTGAAAAGTCTTTTTAGACTAAATGTATTTTGTTTTGTAGCACTAGATGTCTCATGGTTCTCTCACAGCGATTTAAAGAAGGAAAAGAATACCTGCAGCTTTTTTAAAACTATCTTTGTCTTGCAGGCGAGGGGGGTGCAAAGAGGCAGTACAAGACCAGTTTTCATGCCGTGGGCTCCATTCTGAAAAATGAAGGAATCATTGGAATTTATACAGGGTGAGTAAAAAAAATTCTCTTCGCTTTGTTGTGATGACCTCATGGGTATTGTTAATACAGATCTAGTAGTAAAGTGATCTTTCATTTCATTTGGTTGTATTGCTGCATTCTACCAGGATTTATATTTATAGCACTTAAACCAGATATATAATAACAAATAATGAAAGAGACACGGATGTTCTCAGGATCCTGGAAAGTGAAAGCATACAAGGGGCTGCCTGTTAAAAGACTCAAATCCTTATGAGTCTAATAGTAACATTCATAGTCTTAATCGTGTGCCCGTTTTAACTTGGATCGATCAGAAATGTGAATAACTTATCTCTTTCCCAAAGACAAAATGTCAGGACCTGTCAGGATTCACCTTAGACACCAGAACATCTACTCTATGTCCTTATCACTAGACCTCTGACACCATATGCCAAGATGATGCCCCTGAGATAGAATGCATCACAACGATGGTTTGTGTTTTGCAGGTTGAGTGCAGGTCTACTGCGACAAGCGACATACACCACAACTAGATTGGGTATCTACACAAGTCTGTTTGATATGTTTTCGAAGTAAGTATGGTCTTTTTCTATGAAAATTGATGTGTTAGCGTTCAATTGTTTCCGTTATTTTTTGGTAATCTCTTAAAATGTTCTCAGTTTGGATAAGGTTCATTATTTTTTTTTTTTTTGTATGTGGGACATGTGATCTCTGTCAGTGAAGGTACAAATGTGACATCCATCATCACTGCCAGTCATCCCCTGCAGAGGCCAAGGATGATAGAACTCCATGCCAGTTAGGTTTGAGATATTTGACTTGCTAAATGTTCCACTTCACATCATTGTCAAAGGATCACTTACAGAAGATCTGCTAGCCTTCTCCTACCTGGATTCCATCCTTGGGCCAGTCTGGCTTTCTCAGTATGTATGACTTGTCAAGTGCCATCTCCTTCTGCTAACTTCTTTTCTCGTACACCTGTTTGGCAGAGGAGATATCAGCTTGGATGTTTTCAGTAGGCCTGTGCATGACCAGTCCATGATAACCAGTTATACCGGTCATGGACTAACAATCAGTTAACCGGTTATTATGACCGATGGTTGGTTATGTTATCGGTCATGAATGACCGTGAAAGAAATAATTAATCATAGCTAAATAGTTCGTGCTTGGCGACTGGCGAGTCACCCTTTCCACACCCCTTTCCCTACTACGCGCGTGTCAATTTTTTTCCATGAAAACAGTGGTGTTCCACTAACAATGACACGTCACGCGCTGAGCTGTATTCACTATATAACCCTAGTGCTGTCAAGGGGATGATCTGCTGAAACTTTTTTATACTTTGCATATGAATTAAATTTTAGATAGCTACAAAAGCAACATGATATTCGTTTCACACGTGTATTGACATTTTTTGTCTCACTGTTATTTCTTGAACATGGATCCATATCATAGTGAAAATGTTGCATTCTGTTTCTTCTGGCGCTTTTATGGTTAAGGCCATTAGAGTGGTTGACTTGGAGGCGCCCGGCGCAATTTTGTATAACATGCTTCCCACTTTTCCCCTCTCCTCCCTTATACACCCCTCAACCCCCTCCCCAGTGCAAACTTCTTTGAATAAATGACTGAAACAGACCATAGTGTATGTGCCAAATTACGGTATCTTGAAAAAAAAAAGGTAAAAGTCGTATGAAACAGACTATTGTTGAGTCTTAGAGTTAAAACACGTGGTATGTCCTTCCCAAATTAGTAACTGATGAGACGGTTGCCACTATTTTTTCATCAAATTAAAATCACAACTAATGAGAGTTATAACGTAATATTTGGAATCAAACTGCACTAGAATTCGACGCCCGATGATCTGTAGAGTCAGATTCGTGAAATATTGAGTTTCACACCCCAAGTTTTTCTTAATCTAAGTCCCCGGTCAGAGGTCAAGTGAGCGAAACTCAGGCTGATAGAGGGTGGCGGCATTTTTTTGTTTTTGGTCACAATAGACTAAGGTCAAGGCCATGACCATAACCATAACCGATGTGACGTCACACATGACAAAGAAGGAAATAATTAACCGATAGAATAACCGATCGTCGACGGTCATGGGAGCCAGTTAACCGTTAATCGTCGGTCACAAACATTGTCGGTCATGCACAGGCCTAATGTAAAGTACGGTATGTCACATACACATACACATTTTTTTTTATATATTTGTGTGTTTATTTAATGTTTATGTATTGTTATTTATTCCCCATTTATTTATTTATATACTTTGTTCAGCTATTTGCTTATGTGTTGATTCGTTTACATACTCATTTATTTAATCATCTGATAATGGGTTTAGTAATTATTAATTAATTAGATGCCGACGTGTCATATATTTCTATATATCTGTCAGAGGGTGAGACACAAGAGAAAGCATCAATATATTTTACATGTCAGATGGAACGATTTCTAAGCGGCACCTGACTGGTGTGTGATGCATTGTGCCAGGTAACAATATCTTTTGTGGCATGGTCCAGATAAAGATGAATATTATGTAAATCGAGAAAGGTTCCTTGCCTCCAAATAAGCATGGACAACTCAAGTTTTCCCGACGCTCAACAGTGTCATGATTATCAATGCCTTTATTGCATGAGATTGGCGTGAATCGCATGGCCTCTCCATACAGAGATATTCCTTAATTATCATGGTCCTTTACTACTTTGCGAGGACATGTAGCGAGCCATTCAATAATCATTTCTGTAGCATCAATTTGCTTAAATGCTTCTGCTCGGCGCTAACAGTAGCAGTAGACTGACCAATGAAATACCAATGAATAATAGACGAGTCGATTTCATCAGTGCTCTTGTGGAGAGCTGGTGATTGTCTCTGGCTCTGTTATTATAAAATATTCATCACTTTCACCGTTAACATATACATTAGAGGCCCAAATTATCACAATAAGAGGAGGCTCGAGGGTGAGAGAGAGAAGAGAAAGGGGCAAAAAAGCTACAGAAGATATCTTGGTACCATTATGGTTCCAAGTGAAACATTCGACAAATATCACCTTTTCCTTAGAAGTATACTATTGCCAAACGATAAAAATCATCATAGCTTGCCAAGAAATTACCAAATAAAGACAAAAGAGAGGGAGGGAGGGGGGGGCAGAGGAACATCCTGATAGTATCTGATTAACATTTCCTAAAGAAACGATTTGTGTTGAAAAACTCAGCACTGTCAGCTTGTCCTTTGAGGTAAATGATGTTGAACGGACAAAATCATCATCGCTGGAAAAGACACTCCATCGGAAGAGATAGAGCTGACATAATTGGCAAGTATGTTTTTAGCTGTCGTTTAAAAAAATACTAGAATTGAAGAGCTGCGAATCAATGCAGGTAACGCATTCCACATTAAAGGCCCTTTATATGTAAATGCTTTACCTCCATAGACAGAGAATAACTTCATAATATTGAAGAATATCTCCCAGTTAAGGGATCCAAACTGAAAAACCTAGCAATATTAATGCGTTCTTGTCTTTTGAAAAAAGTATGCCGATTGCATACGATCATCAGGGCTTGCCTAGTCAAGGACTCAATGAGAGAAAGACGAGGAATAAAGATAAAGGAATTTCTTAATGACATGTGACGAATATCTCGCTGTGGAAAGATTTCAGATGAAAGTGTAAGCGCTGACGCTGTGTCTTTTGTGGGACACGAGATGATCGTCAGGCACATGGTAAGAGAAAGGAGAGAACAAGAAAGGCATAGGCGGGAAGAGGGAGAATAGAGCATCATGGAAATATCTGAGGAATATTATTTTCTTTTGATGGGGTTTGAAAAGAAGCACTCAGCAAATGCCATCTTGTGTCTTTTGGGTAACTGATGTCAAAAGATGTTCATCAGAACTTGCCAAGACAGGAATAGAATAAAAAGAGAAAAGAAAAAAAAAATCGGTAAAGAGAGAGAAAGAAAGAGAGAAAGAGAGAGATGGCAAGACAAATCCCGGAGAGAAAGGAGCATAGATAGATGACCACCGTATATACATATATCTTACAAAAGCAAAACGCTTTGTTGGGCATAAAGCAAGATGAAACAGGAAGAAGCAAACAGGGAAAGGGACATTACTTTAGAGAGACTGGGCGAGGAACTTCCCGCAGCTCCTATAATCATAAATAAAGGGAGGGAGGAGTACAATTCACACCGAACAGACGTGCTGGGATAATAGCTCTGTGTGAAAGGGCTTTATGTGTATCTTCAGACTCCGAGTAGAGAGCGACAGAGATGGAGGGGGACCCATAAGAAGTACTGATTTTTTTTTCTCTCTCTCTCTCTATCTATCTGTCTGTCTGTCTGTCTGTCTGTCTGTCTGTGTCTGTCTATCTATCTGTCTGTCTGTCTGTCTGTCTGTCTGTCTGTCTGTCTGTCTGTCTGTCTGTCTGTCTATATCTATATCTATATCTATATCTACCTCAAATACAGAAAAAAATGAACATATCATTAAAGGCTTGCCATGAAAGTCCAGGCGGTCTAACATACAAGGCGGAAATAGGGAAGATTCATAGTGCAGAGGATGGGGGTACAAATTTTGAAATTCTGGGAAATGGGTGGGTTTGGCTTGAGCTCCTCCACGATATAAATCTAGTTTGTTTCTGTGACTTTGCTTGGTTTGTATAGACATTTTCAGAGCTATAAGAATCAAGACTTTCCTGAGCAAGACAATCAACAATCCAATAAGGCACAGTGCATAATAGTGTAATGAAGATGTACACAAGAAAAAGAAGAATACAAAGACGCCCCAGGTGGCCATGCAAGAAAGAAAAACTGTTCAATGAGAAACTGAGAACTTTAACAACAATTAAAATAATAACTCACTTCCATTTTTCTCTTGACAGCTTCCATATCCTCGGCCAGACTCTCTTTGCCTTGCAGCAACATCTCCTGTGGAAAAAAGACCATTTGTTTCAGCAAATTACAGGAACATTCTACTTGCATATGTTCTAACATCTACTCCTCAATTCATAGATACCCTAAATTATATTATAAGTATTCACATATAAACTCTCCCTTCACATGAATCCGTTGATAGAATTATTTTCCTCCCTGGTTGCACTAGAAATATGTCATTCCAGGTTTCAGACACAAATACAGATGGCAAACAGATACATGTGTTCTCTTCTTTTCAGGATACAACTACGTAGACATATACTCTCTCCAGTTCAAGATACCAGCATACAAAAGCACTATGCAATTCAGATTCTATCACACAAATTCATTCTTCAACTCAAGATACCAGCAGACCCAGCATAGATGGACACCGGTTAACTCACATATACCAGCCGACAAATACAATCTTCACCAATTACCAGTAGAAGTAAACACCCTCCAGTAAACACACTGTCCAGTTAATACAATAAGTGCGACAAATCTGGCACGCTACAAGAACATTTAGTGGCCTCCATACCTTATCTTTCATCCAAGCTTCAAATTCATTGCATTCACTAAAGAAGTGAAACAGCTTGACAGCATCCTCCAGGCTGTCCTTTCTGGCCTGAGGAACACAGAGGGACAAATAAAAACAAAAATAATTACAAATAAATGGCTAGTTCAATCGGCAAACAACAGGGCGGGGGGGGGGGGAGCAGAGGAGAGATATATATACAAAGGTGGAGAAAGGAAGGGGAGAGGAGGGACATGTTTAAAAAATGCATGGTATGGCCAAGCCAAACGTTATGGCTGGGAGAGATTAGATAAGGTAAGGTAAAGTAAAGATAACATGAAATACGATATCATAAAGTAAATAAGAGATAACTTTTATGTACCCACAAGGAAAAAAAAATTGTTTTGTTAAACAATCGTAGCTGGAAAGAAAAGAAGTTGAGAAAACTGCTGGTTGAGTTTAATACAGAAGAGCTCGAGCTGTGGTGGTATCTAAATCTAATATAGAGAGGTCTACAGGAATGACCCTTTCTTGCTCAGTTCTCCAGTATAAGAAAAACGTTACTTCATCACCCATTCCCAAAATGGCTCAACCTGGTCTATCATCAGGTCTGATCTTTACCAGCCAGTCTTTCTGAACTGCTTTCATGCTCAAACAAACAAACAAACAAACAAAAATGTCAGCTAGGACAAACCACAGCATTTTTTTCCACATGGATGGGGTATAAAGATACCTCAATGTGTAACATTTGTTTGTGTGATCGTCTGTATTACAGAAAATTCCGATGATCTGAGGCCATGAGTCCCGAGCATAGGTGACATCTGAAAGCGATGGAAACAGAAGACCCAGAGAGATAGAATGGATGCATGATATTACCTGTGACAGCTTGCCCAATTTGGAGTACTGAGTGGACAGCATCCTCTGTCTTGATTCCACATTGTCTTTGTCAAAGTGCAAATTTCCTTTGGAGCGAACTGAAAGAGAGATGGTAAAAGTCTCCCAGTATTGCCCTTGCTCAAAATCTTCAGTAATAATGAGAATTTGCTCATTGAAAGCTTTAGTCGTTCTATGGAAATACTGCACACAGTACAAGCGCCACCATACCAACAGCGCTGAAAATGAATAGTGTTCATAACTTCATGGGCCTCCCTCCTCTTCATCGCCCTTACCCCCTGAGTCCTGTCCATTGGTATCGAGGTGACAAATAAAATTCACGCAACGCCTAACAACTTGTGCAAATGTGAGCAAGACTTCATCTGATTATGCTATATTTAATTTAAGCCTTGTATTTATCGACGAATCACATGTATCAAATATAGGTTTAAATCGCCCAGCAGCTCACTTATGAGGTCATAGTAAGCTCAGGGCTCAAAGAGTTAACTCCGTCTGGCGTCATTAACGTGCCTTATGGCGAGCTGCGTACCAGTGCATTATGTAGCATGTCGAGGGCGATTGAACAACCTCTCCCCGGGCAGAATTTGATTTGGAGTTCTTCTTTTAGATGGGTTGTGCTAACCACGGCTTGCGAGCTCCATCTACTCGTGGGGCCCAAGCGATCAACCATCTAAGCATTAAGCACGCCGTTCGTTCGGTAATGGGCGAGTGCCCTATCACTGAGCCAGACTTACCCTACCACAAATCTGCCATATCTGCCAGTCCTAGGTAAAGTGCAAGGACGGGTGAGCCAGAGAACTCACACATTATTATTTTCATCGAATGGAGAAGTTAACTTACTTGACGGAGCTCGGCGGAGTTTTGACGATCTGTCTTTCTTCTTCTTCACCACCTCTTTCTTCATCACTGTCTTCTTCACTTTGACCTTCTCAGCGACTTTGACCGGTTTTTGGATGACCTTCTGGACGACTTTGGGATCCACCTCTTTGACGTAGTTGGCCGGCACGAAGCCCTCGGTGGCGTCCGCCTTCCTGACCTGCCACCAATCGTTGTTGGTCCGCTGGAGAAGAATCATCACCTGCGGATGGAATGTCACAATCGTTACTTTTGCAGTAGAACAGGACATAACTGTCAAATTGCAACAGCTATCGTGCAAATGGAATAGAAGATAACAGCAGTTACAAGTTATAACTTGGTAGAACATCCACGTTACACTCAAACTGAGACAGAACCCTTAATTAATTGCCATGTCAGCGGGACGGATAACAACATTTCTGCTCTGCCGTTATGGTGTAGCAGAGCACAATCAATAACCGTCACAACAGGACGGAACATAATGGTTACCATTACTGTGTAACAGAACATAACAAGAGTCACCGTTATTATGGAACTGAACATACAGAAATCGATACAACGGGATAGAACATAACATTTACTATCAAAGTGAAACAGAACAGGACATTTACCATCAAAGTGAAACAGAACAGAATATTTACCATCAAAGTGAAACAGAAAAGAACATTTACCATCAAAGTGAAACAGAACAGAGCATTTACCATCAAAGTGAAACAGAACAGAGCATTTACCATCAAAGTGAAACAGAACAGAATATTTATCATCAAAGTGAAACAGAACAGAGCATTTACCGTCAAAGTGAAACAGGACAGAACATTTACCATCCAAGTGAAACAGAACATAACAACAAATTCCCTTGCAGTGAGTCAGAACATAACAGCAGGAACTGTTTCTATTAGGACAGGTTATCGTCAAAATGAATAGAACACATCAGCAACTGCGTTTGAGTGGGACAGAAGATGAACAACAGTTACAGCCATAGTGAAACAGAACGAAACAGCCGTTTCTTTTTCATTTCTCGTTACAGCCACACATTACACAATAAATACGAAAAGAATCATTATACTGGTACTCAGGGTAACCCTACCACATGGAGATCGCCTTTAACCTATTTAGGCCCGGTTTACAGCTTCTATTCAAAATCACAATAGTGCCAATGAGAGAGCAGGTTAGTATTCGAACACCACACGGTAAGAGCATTTTGTTTTGACCTGTAGTAATCTATCAGAGATGAGCTCATACGCCATTTGAGAACATGTGATATAGAATACCTTACCTGGAACGTAACCAGCATACAATAAGCATGTGTTTCAGCCAGCTAAGATACTTCTCTTTGTCAAGTACAAGAGGTATAATACATGTAATACAAGTATGGTAAAGAAGAGGGGAAAATTTGCTCCTGCTATTTGAAAAGTGTGAAGCGAAGAGAGAGAGAGAGAGAGAGAGTTATCATGATGAGAAAAAAAAAAGAAAAAGAATTCATCAAATGGTGAAATTTTCAGAGTTTTCTGCTGCTCACGTTTCAAATAACTGGAGCTAAAACTGATTTTTGTTACTTTCAAACATTCGTCCTTTACCTTTTATGCATGGCAAAGAGAAGTATTTTTCTGATGGTCAAGAAATCACAGAGACAGCTATTGAACAAATAAAGCTTAATGACTGTAGAATGTCCTATGAGGAAAGACACAACCAACCTATGCAGTCATTATTTTGCTGCTAGGGATACATACAACTATCGTGGAAAAGACAGTCTCGCTGATCACCAGAGGGCATGTGGATAAAGTATTCTCCAAAACACCCAGTAAACAGTACAACAATGCTGAAGTTTTAGCCATCAACCAACTCGACGAATGCCGAAACAGAAAGAAGATATACGATACAATTCTTTCCTCGCACAGATTATTCTAGTACTGGCTGTCACAACTTGTCGTCTTTTTGTGCGCAACTTTCTCTGATCACCGAGCGGTATTGATTACAAACACAGGCCACATTAACTTTCCCATTTTCGCTATATTATATTAATAAACACCATGCTATCCCGCACTTTTCTATCCAGACTCTGATCCACTAATTTATGAAGACGAAAAGTATTTTTGATTTATATTAAAGCCGTTTGTAACCCTTGTTCGGATATAACTGTCGACAACAGCCCCAAGGATATTCGCAGTGAGTAACTGTCCGGCAAATCGGCATTGAATAATGTTGTAGGCTACTACAGTATGGTTTTAACAAATGGCTTAATAATAAGCTATGTTCGAGAAATGATATCGATTGCCATTGATTACTGTCGCAAAGACACTTATTACAGTACTGAGTGACAACAACGTTCGGGCTGGCAGTTTCTCTGCAACAGTAACAGAACATTAATATAACAATTATTATAAATCTTATGACGGCGCCTATGCCACCATCTCTGCAACACCACAAACCATATCTTCTGGATACTCATTCACTCATCTAATTCAATACGTTAACATAGCAAATGAGCGACGCAACTCAAAATGCATTCTAAAATAAGATGTGGACATAGTTCATAGTATAGGAGTAGACAGATGTGTGAACGTATCACAATCACAGAGGAAATTGATGTGCAAAAATTTCATCCCGATCAGCCAATAATTAAGTTGATTTTTGTTTCAATTAAATTTTCACTCTGTTATTTCTATAGGAATTTAAAGTTATGCATGAATGAAATTGATACCATTATAATCCTTGTTTTTTTGGCTTTCATACTTAGTTTCGTATAGCTCTTTTGCACGGGCCCGGCGCACTGCGATCGTTTGTGAGCAGGGGATCAAATTTGAAGCCAGTCGCTCGGGTTCCGAAACGCGAGATCCTATTAAGTTCAACCAACAAAAGCACTCATACAGAAACATGACATCGTTACAAATCCATGAGATTTCGATAGAGAAGAGACAACATTTTATTTTGATACCAAAATCATATCCTTTGGTCAAGATGAAGAAGGGCAGTGTCAGAGTGAAGATACCCGAAAAATAAAGAAAATCGTCTATTTCGCCGCTTCCGCGGGACAGTTTGCACTGCTCCACTTAAAACGTCCAATCGTGCTAAACTGCCCTTGAGGAGTATATAATATGTATTATCCTTTTTTTTTTTTTTTCAACAGCATTTGGTGCCCAGAAAAGTGGTCGAGGTTGAGAGGAGCATTTACAGTACAGTACATGTGACTATCAGACCGTCAGAGTTAACGGGTGATAAAAGGTACCACATAGTCAATTGTACTATTTCAGGCATTAAGTCAACGCTCTGGCCCGTGGAGTCTGTAAGCATATGCTTGTGTCTGAGGGAGAGAGAGAGAGAGACAGACAGACAGGCAGACAGAGAAAGGGAGAGAGAAGAAGGGAGTAGGAGGAGGATGGAAAGGAAAAGAAGAAACCGTGTGTTTGTGTATGTGTGCGTGGGCGTTCGTGTGTGTGTGTGTGTGTGTATATATATATATGTGTGTGTGTATGTGTGTATGTGTGTGTCTGTGTTTGATCTCTAATGTTTTGTGTTTGGTATTTAAATTAATCTGTTTGTATCTGTTTTTTCAGATTGATTGTTTCGTTTGAAATTTGAAAGCCCTACAAACATGATTGAATGTCCAGCAAGCGACACTTTATATAGTCTGGAAATCTGTTTTTAAAAAAATGAAATATCAATATGAAAAAGACCCATTCAAACAGACTAAATTCTCACTCACTGAAGATCAAACATACACATACACACATAAAAACTGAGAGAAAAATTACAATAAATAATAATTTACAATTATTTTAAAACAGAGAGTCACTTTACAATCATTCTGTATTTCAAATTAAAAAAATACAGTTTCACCGCGTGAAAATGCCTCAAAGGAAGTATCAATACGAAAAAAGAAAAAGATTAAAACAGACTAAATTAAAACAAAGCATACGTTTTCAAACTGCTCAAAGTTCTTTTTTTTTCTTTCTTTCTTTCTTTTTTTTTTTCTCCTCTTTTAAAAATTCATAGCTTTGTGAACAGAGTTCATCGTGACTCTGAAATGGATTGAATCCTGGGATCTTTTTTCTAATCCATTCGCTTATCGAATGGCCACGTTCTAAAAGTTCATGAATTTGATCTTTCATCTATTAAAGTACTGAATATCTCGTGCAAAGATTGAAAATGCCAGTACAGAACCTTTGTCTTCTTCTTCGACTGCCTATCGAGTTCGACCAGGCGTATGAACTCAGAGCTATCACACTGGATCTTATTTCTTTTTTTACATTTCCACATGAACTCTAGACCATTGTAGTCTTTGAACAAGAACATAATATGCATCCATGCAACAAAAACAATGGCTGCCTTGGCTGGCTGTGTCTTCGTTCACAGACCTTGAAATAATGTCTTCTTTGCTCAGCAATGTCTTTGATTCAAGGCGTAATATAAGCTACGCTAGAGAAAAAAGAAAAGTCCCAAGCAGATGTATCCCCCTTGCACGCCCCCCCCCCCCTCCCA
>JBCEWB010253578.1:0-23295 GCA_039654565.1 Peronia peronii
ATGCAGAACCCGCGAGTCGATCCCGGCCCGTTTGCTCCGTGAGCAGACGCCATACCACAGAGCCACTGCGTCCCCCCATCCTGTTTCACTTAATATTAGCCATAGGCCATATATGAAATCACCTTCATGCTGGGAATGAATACAAGTTTGGCTCAGTAAATTTTTAGAAAATCATATCTTCTCCTATAAACGCTCAGTTTAGAGATACTAAAACACCATGCTGGTTAAGAATCTGATTATGATTTAAATAAACCCAAATTCCAGTTTAGCCATAGTAAAGATAAGACGTCCTCTAGGTGAGAAAGAATACGCCCTAGGTTAAATAAACAATTAAATTATGCCCCTTCCCTTTCTCCCACTTGTACATCTAATAGGAAGAAAGAATGAAAGAAAGAAAGAAAAAAAAAAGAAAGAAAATTCTTCGTGCTGAGAATAAGTCCACATTATGATACAAAACTCAGATATCCTTAATACATGATCAGCATCAGTAGATTCGATATTGATAGGTACATTATTTTCTTTCTCATAGATTCCCCCCCGGAATAATTTTTCTTCTTTTTTTTTTTTTTTTTTAAAATGCGCCCACCATTATCCCATTATTATAATAATATATGGCTGCCGAGCGGTTCAACTCATGCGGATAGCCTTAAGTTGTTCAACTTTTCCCTGTTCAGTCATAGAAACGGTGGTAGGTTTGGGGGGGGGGGGGTTGAGACAGTATTTGAGGATGTCATCAGTGCCATAATGGCAACATAATGATGAAGTTAGAAGCCTCTGGCGAACAAACGGGGAGAATATGTAATGAAATATATATACTCGTTTTTGCGGAAACTACAGGGTGTTCTAAAATAATGAACGCACTTCTGAATCGTTGTAACAATTCAGTTTATTGAAACTTTTATCTTATTGAAAGTTCATTTGCTATGTTTTTGTATATTTTACTCTCAGATTCTTTATATATGTGTATTCTTTCTCTTGTATCAATCTTATTTACGTCAAAATCAATAAACTGAATTGTTATAACGATTCAACGAATGTACACATTATTTTGGGATACCCTGTATTTAAGAAATGGGCCACTCAGATCGTGTCTTGTATCTCTCTCCTTCTGCAGTAATCACGAGGCGTGAAGACCCAGAGGTTGCAACAGCTGTAATTTCTGGGATAATTTTTTTTTTTTTCGGCTAGCAAAATCATTTCTTTTGCCACTCGAAAGGTATAAAGAAATTAGTAACAGAAAAAAGAGAACTTTCGTATTATTTGAAATATGCGAAATAGACAAAGTTTGCCGTTAAACGGCGAAAGGTAGAGACAACAAGGACTACAAAAGCAGAATTTAAAAATTTTTTTTTTTTTTTTTAATTGATCATTATGTACAGTAATAGTGGTCAACGAGGCACATGAACAAAAGTAAAAAAGACAAGACTAAATTGCCGAAGAATAGAGATGCTTCCAATTTCGATATCGATACCCATATACCATTTCCGCCCATCCGTCCGGCGGGAGATAGCTAGCCGACTGTCTACAGACAGATGCGAGTCGGTTCTAGTTCTAATTGGACTGGGGAGGATCGTTTTTCTTTTTTCTTTTTCCCTTTCTTTTCCCTAGTTTCTGTCCGTCTGTCCGGCACATTGTATGCTTTGTGACCGAGATCGTTGTAACCTTGCAGGGAACTATTTAGGTCACTTATTTGTTCAAGGTCGTAACGCTAAGCAGGTGCTGATGGAATGCGGATGTCAAACCGTGTGAGACAGGCCTACATGTGGCGTTGAAGACATTTTCTGAACATTTTTAGTTGTGTTTGTGTATTTGTCTGTTTGCTCGTTTGTTTTTAGTAGGCCCTATATGTGTAGCCTTTCAATACTAAAAATAGGATTATCATGGATTCAAATGAGCGTCCAGTTTGATCAGAAATCGTGCTCGATTTTTTGTTTTTGTTTTTGCAGTGAATTTTTTCCCAACAACGGCGTTTCCGCTTCCCCTTGCATTTTGAAAACTGCTAGAGATTTTTTTTAGTGTGTGTATGAATCGAATACGAACGGTACAGAAAAACACACGTCGGGTATTCATGTCCAGGAAGCGGGGAACGCTAAGGCACTAAAAGAACAAGTTTTCATTTTTCATATCTCTCGATAGGATACGAACAGCGGCACGTTCATGGAACTGCAGAGACCTGAGCGCACGGTCACAACGCCCTCTGTGCCCTCTTCTCACAAAACGTCGCATCTGCAGGATAACAGATATGGGACCAATTATAGAAATGTAATATCTCATGGGAAATTGGAATTTTGACAAAAACCTAATTTTACCTAGAAATACATACGCGGCGTTCTGTCATTGTTTGCATAAATAAGGAGCAGCTTTGATGTCACTCTCTCCATGAAGGATTTAGAAAATTCCATTCAATTTAGAACAGTTCCAGTCTTGTAAAATGTACCGTTAGTTCCCCCCCCTCCTCCTTCTCCCCGTGCCACTTCATCCCCCACCTCTCCCCCGAAAATTCTTCCTCTGGTTACTCCACGACATATGACGGCTGTGTGATGTGGCCAAAGGATATGATGAGTCGTGTGACCTTTGTGTGGACTTGGCAGCCCGGCCAGTGCAGCCGCCCATCGCTTTAGTGATCATTCATGTACTTCTGACACTGAAATGTAGTGGAGATACTACGACAAATCTGTCTGTCTGTCTGTTTGTTTATTTGTCTGTCTGCAGTCTATCTGAATCTGTCTGTCTGCCTAGCTATCTAAATCTGTTTGTCTGTTTATCTGTCTGTATGTGTGAATTTGTCTGTCTGTCTCTACGTCTACGTAAATCTGTCGGTCTGTGTAAACTTACCTGTCTGTCGGTCTATCAGTCAATTTGCCAGTCTGTTTGTCTTTAGTGAATCTGTGTGTCTTTTTGTCTGTGTGAATCTGTCTGCCTGTCTATCTATCTATTTATCTGTCTGTCTGTCTGTCTGTCTGCTCAGATTTCACCAAAGTGTTGAGCAACAAAAACAAAAAACGAACACATAGTCTGACCCGATCCAGAATATGTTCAAGGGCAGCAAATCTTGTAAAAAATGCTGTCATGTCTTAAGCGGCACATCAAAGCGACTGCATGACAGGAGCAGCCCTTTGTTACGTCCAAACATTTTGATCGTTGTCTCAGTGCTTCACAGTTTCTAAATCGTATTTATTGCTATAGAAAGAAAATGTAAACCAATATTTATTTTGTGTTTCTGACTCGAGTCATGTCGTAGATTTAAAATGTTATACTATAGTTGAGTATGTTGGAAACACCCATGTACTGACAAAGAATACTGCTGTGTACAGTGGCACTAATCATTGGTGAAGGCAGCATTAGCAACAGTGATAACAATAGGAATATCAGTAGTCACAACAATAGGGTAACGACGGAAACAAAAACAACAGGAAATAAAACAGAAAGTAAATAACAACATACATCGTCAGCTACAGCAACATAGACATGACATGTAGAGATTGTTCAAGACACTACATGGTAAACGAATATTATCTGATATTGTATTATATGATTTGTTCTGAATAATAATGGCAGTGGTATATTTCAATATGTTTAATTCTGTGGTGATATATTTCACTATAATTGACTTTGTCGTGATAAGTTATTTCAATATGATTAACTCTGTTATTATATATTTTGTTTCCATATGGTTAAATCTGTAGTGATATGATTAACTCTGTGATAATATATTTCAATGTGATTAACTCAGTGGTGATGTCCATATTTTTCAGACAACGAAACAGTTCTTGCCTTCCATGCTGGAGAACAACCATGGTCATGTGGTCAACATGAGCAGCTCGTGCGGTCTGATAGGCCTTAGCCAGCTGGTGGACTACAGGTGAAAGAGAAAAATAATATACTTTGGCTAAATGTCTGTCTTTTTCGCTCTTTGTATATGTCGGTCTGTTGGTCTGCTGTTTGTATATCTCTGTGTCTGTCTTTCTGTCTGTCAGTTTGTCTGTGGTCTATTTGCTGAGTGGTCAGAATAAGTGTAACTTTGCACCAATACAGATATGCAATTTGGCGCAGACATAGTATATATCATGACGCCCTCATGTTGGTGAACCACAGTTGGTGAACCACAGATGAGAGAAAGTATGTTAGCTGGAGATCTAACAATCTATTTGATTGTTTGTCAGACCGTTCACCCATGTGTCTGTCTGTCTGTCCACTTGAAGCACACACACACACACACTGACAGAGAATCAGACTAGTACACACATGATAGCTGTGAGCCCACAAGGGACAACAGGTGAGAAAGAGCAAATGGGAGATAAGGATTTAATTGTCAGTTTGTCTCTCAGTCTGTTCCCCTGCCTGTCTGGCTGTCTGTTTGACGACCTGGTCTCTGATCATCTGTCTGTCCATCTGTTGCCCAATCTGTATATCTGCCTTTTTATGTGCCCTTTATTTTTGTTTTGTATATTTTATTTTTGCTTGGTCTTGTCGTTAAAAACGATGTGTCTCTGTGAGGACCAGGTTGCTGCCTGTCTGATGTTTAGTGAAGTGCATTTTTCATTGTTTTATCTTAGAACAATATGGAATTTTCAAGAAACAACGTGTGCATAAAGCCAAACAAGCATGGATCAAAGCTGACACACGTGGGTTATATTGCATGAAATTTAATCCCAGTTGTGAGAAAAAGCTATTGATAATTTTTGTTTGTTTGTTATCTTATACCATCACTTGACGAACCTTATTCTGTGAGTAGACCATTTTGGCTTTTATTTTAGTATGGGCTTTGCGTGATGAAAGAGAGATACATGGGCAGATATTTTAGAGATTTGAAACACATGGAGTAGAAAGGCGAATCCCAGAATTTGTATCCTGAGAAAAGAATTAGATTATCTGAGCTTGTAGGCATATTATGGCCTCGAGATAACCTCCACCAGGAGGTTGAAAGACGTATATAGACTGTATTGTGGACCTTATGTAATAAGAAATGTGCATAAATTTTGAGCTTTGACAAATTTGTCCGAACGGTTTGTATCTTGCGAGTAGATTATCTTGGCTTTCATAGCCATGTGATGAGATAGGGAATTTAAAAAAATAAATAAAATGTATTTGAGAATTTTAAAGATAAAGGTTTGGAAAATTTGTTCGGACAGCGGCGCCTCGGGTTGTTCATCGATAACAGACTGCGACTTGCACAGACACACACTATGGATCCCTATTCTTATCCCTTTTTTCCCCCTCTTATTGGAGGGCTGGAGGTCAGACCCTTTGTCTAGGAAACTTGGGGTCTGTTCAGCGGGGAGAAAAAAAAAAATGCTTCTCTTTTTTTCTTCTTCTTCTTATTAACCTGTCCTCCTTTTTCTCTCATGAGTTTTGAACCCTGACACTCTCACAATTCATCGAGAGGCAGACCTGTATCCGGACCGATAGTGTAACTGTTCCGTGTGTGCCACAAGTACGTGAGAGGCTCAGACAGTAGCATTCACTATGCATGCTGAGGACTGATAGGATTAATGAATGGCATCCTTGCTTGTGAGCTATACATGCTGGCTCAAGATGACTGGCACGTGAAAGGTTTGCAGACCTGATTAGCCACTGACTAAAATTTTGCAAAGCCGCGCAACTGGCATGTTTTGGGATTTGGGATTTCGGATTCCAAGACAATAGAAGAAAACTTGGTATCTGGATGGGCATAGAAACTGTAAAAATAATTTTCATATATAACAAAATGGTCTAGAAAGTCATGCAAAATTTGAGATACCAGTCCTAGGGGATAAAATGTAGTTCTAAAATTTCCATGGCGATTATAAGAAATAGGCTTACTACCATGCAGTTATTGCCTGCGTCATAACTATGTACCGAACTGCAGAGCCATTGTAATGACTGGATGATGCATAAATCTCGTCCAGGCCTGCGCTTTTGGCTAGCATGACCTAACTAAGCCGCCAGCAAATTCAGGGCTACGCACTACGGCGCAGTGGATGGATGGATGAATGGATGGATGATGGATCCACCGACCGACGGGCAGGTGGATGAATGGATGGACGGACCGACTGATGAATGGATGGATAGACCTACGGACAGACAGACAGACAGATGGACGGTCGAACAAGTTAGATAAGGGAAATTTTCATCCTACCACGCTGATGTCCCTGAAGAACAACCTCTTGCACTCCAGTTCATCGCCTAGAAATGAAATCCTGAAGCACAGATTATTAATTGGCATATACATGTATTCTAAATATAGTATACACACACCACATTAAGCTGCTTCGCCACTAGATCCCAAACATAACTAGCAAAGCAGAGACCAGCAACAGTTCATCTGCACAGTAGGGCTACATTCTGACTACAGGGACTCTGAGGTTGTTTGAGGTTGTTGCACTCGAGCCATCTGTCTGATCGTTCATTCATGTTCATTGCCCACGTAACATGCCCGATGATCATTAATGAGCAGGGAAAAAAATATTTTGAAAGAAAGAAAAAAAAGTCGGGGGGGGGGGGGGAAGTTGCTTAGCTGTAATAGTGATTGGATGATTCATCCAATCCAAACAACACTCATATCTGTGACAATATTTGGCGTAACTGAGAGATAGATAGGTAGACAGACAGAGAGACAGATAGATGGATAGACAAAAACAGATAGAGAAAGAGAGATAGAGGGGAAAAGAGAGAAGATAAAGACGTTTTGAAAGAGATGTGTCAGTAGACAGATGAGTAAATAAGTCAGTAGATATATGAAGAGTATATAGATAGATATTTAAATGGGTTGATTGGCATATGGATTGAGCGGATGAATGGATGAATGGATGAATGGATGAGTGAATGGGTAGATGAGTGGATCGGTGGATGAATGGATGGATAGATGGATCAATGGATAGATGGATAATTAGATGGATGGTTGGATGGACGGATGGATGGATGGGTCAATGAATGGATGGATAGATGGGTGGATAAATGGACGGGTGGGTGGGTGGATTGGATGGATGGGTGGGTGGATGGACTGGGGGATGGAAGGACATGCTCATCAGCAAAAGAGCTCCATGCTGACTGACGTAACGTTCAAGGCAGTAGACTATGTTTGAATACAACAATGGGTATTCTAACGTTTCCTGTCTTTTCCAGCACCTCCAAATTCGGTGTAGTTGGCTTTACACAGACTTTGAACTACGAGATCTACTTCTCAGGTCATGACGGCGTACATACCACACTGATCATGCCTTCCTTTGTCAAGACGGGTATGTTTGCGGGCTGTGAGATGACGTAAGTAATTCTCTTTTCAACTCTCTCACTCTCTCAGTTAGCGTTTGTATCTATCTGCCAGTCTGTCAGTCCATCTGCCTAGGTCCACCTGTGTTGCATACTTGCCTGCTGATTGTCCGTCTATCTATATGTCTGCCTGTCTTTCTGTTTGTCTTGCCATCTATCTATTTATTTGTCTAGCTGTCATTCTGTTTGTCTGATTGCTTCCGAATTCACTAATTTGCTTAGTCTTTAGTGTCCAGATGGGCTTGTTTACTGACTGTGAAATGACTGATGGCCCTGCATTTTTTAAAAAATCTATACCTATAATTTGTATATCCCATCTATTACTATCAGTGTATCGAAGAATTAATGACTTTGGCGTAATTAATAACTGTTGCTTTAATCAAAAGAGGGGGAAAAAAGATGAAAGCATGGGTGGGGGGGGGGGGAGGATTTGTAATGCTGCATTTGAAAGCTATGCCTTCTTGACTTTTCCCAAGGAAGAATAATTTAAATGATTAGAAAGCCGATCATTCAGAGGTCAATAAGAGAGATACAAAAATAAATCATAATATCACAATTTTTTTTGTTCTCCAAGAATTGTGAGAATTATTACCTAAAGTAGTTATATTTCCCTTATGTGTCAAATTAGCAATATATGCCAAATTAATGTGTCAGATTTTATTTTGCTGTACTCCTTATTGGATTCATGGCTGATTTATGGATGTATCATATAAACCACAGAACCACAAAATCAATGATTAAGAAGCTGATGACGTCCACAAAAATCGTTGCATTTTAAAGTTGATTTATTTTTATTTTTAACAATTTTATTCTGTTTTTCTTTACTCTGTTTTGTTTCATTTTAACTTCATTTTATCCTACTACCACAAAGGAAATTTGATCTGGGGACTGACTGACTGGTGATAAATCAGCTGTCAGGATATCCGACCTCCGACCGGCCATCAAATATTCGATCTCACATTCACTGCTAATACAACCAACATAAATCATAGGCTGGTTCATAATTAGCTTACTAATGTGTACTATCTGCGGACAGGTCACGGCTCCACATGGTTGACATATGACTGATCACATGTACAGCCTTAAATCATTGGGGAGAACATACATGTAATTAATTATGTTATTGCTGATACTTCTCTGATATATTGACAATCACACTTGTCCCTGCCAGTTGAGGAAGGAAGGAGGAGGGGGTGGGGGGAGGTGGGAAGAGATAGCAACACCAACACTTTTTAAAATTGAGGGCAAACTCCGTCCGTCAGTGACACAAGATGTTCCACTGAGACCCTTTATATGTCACTTTTTCCTTTCTATCACTAGTTATTAAACTTCTCGCTACTGATCTGCCTACAACATTGTAGATAACCTATGCCCAAGCTTTGCTCATTATACTTTACACAATTATGAATGACCATTCAGGTAGCTGCAAAACAGTAGTAAGATATTCATTTTATACATGTGTTTTGCCATTTGTGTTAGAATTGTTATTTCTTAAACATGAATCAATGTCATTCTAGCCGGTTCTTTTGATGCTCTTTGGATTAAAGAAGTTTGAAGGACAAGAGTTGAGAGCTTGCAGTATTCATAGACCCGAATGTTTGATGAGTTGTGGTTTATTGCTCAAGTTTTTAGTGTTCGGCAGAAGTGCTCACAGGACTCAAGTAATTACTCAAGTAGTGCCTGTCGTCAGGCTTATTGTCAATACACCTTTGAACCTTTCATTCACCTCATTGCTCTTCAGTGACTTAAAATCATTTAATCTTATTCATCAAATCTGCGGCCAACATAGGACTGAGTTGATGACAGCCACAGAATCTTTTTTACCTATTCAGGTGGGAAATGTGATCTGATGATGAATACACTACATATGCCTACTGATGGAACAGCAGCCAGAATATCCCTTATCAAATTCATTGCCGATACGTTACATGTACAGGGCTGAAAAACTCATTTAGACAATTAGCTTGAAGACTTGAAGGAAATTAGTCATCATTTATGCTTGCAGAAACAACAAAAGCTTGGATATTTGAATGTTAATGTAGAAATGCTATTGCAAGTAAAAAAATTAATGAACTCATGAGCATATTGGGGGAAAAGATTTAATGCAACATATTAACTGCATTTTTTCTCTGCCTGTACAGCGAAGTGCACGTCCCGTGTTTTAATTCCTATGAACTCAAGTAACAAAATATATAGGCTTAGATTTAAAGTTGGTAGGCTCTTGAAGCATCTAAAAAGAAAAGGGAGATTGAGGGTGGGGGAGGAGGGGATGGAATGAACAGTGTTTTTTTTTTTTTCATGAATTGGGGATTTATTATGTCTGATAGTCATCAATTGAATTTGAATGTCTTGATTTCACACTTGAAAAGCAGTCTGTGTGCATTTTATTTTTTAATTGAATTTGTCAAGAAACAGAATTTGAATGTCATAAATTAGGCTTTGGATTGATGATTGAAAATTTGTATGTTAATCACAAATCTTTCTATCTGTCTGTCTGCCTTATCTGTCTTTCTGCCTGTCTGTCTATCTGTCTGCCTGCTTCTGTGTTTCTCTATCTTTCTGTTCGTATTTCTGTCCTTTGTATTTCTGTCCATCATTCTGTCCATATATGTTGTCTTTCTGACCATCAGTCTTTCCATTGTCTGTTTGGATATTTTCTGTTTGTTCTTGTCGGTTCAGCCTCTCTCAACTGTAATTGTGTGATGTCCTCAGGTATCCCCATGTTCTGCCGGCCCTTGAACAGCAGGCCACAGTCAATCGCATCATGCAGGCTATTTTGACCAATCAGCATGAAGTTTGCATCCCAAGAATAGTATATCTGATGTCAACGTTGAAACAGTAAGTGACTTTTGTTGTGTATTTCTGACCATGTGCTTTCTTTGCTTTCTTATATTCTTTCTGTTGTGTTTATTTATATCCAGTTTTAATTTTTTAATCGTTTACAAGGTATCACTGGTTAGTTAATCAGTCAGTCAGTCAGCTAGTCAATTGATCAATCAGACAGTCACATAGTGAATCTGTCAGACATTAAGATGGTCAATCAGTCACTCGTTTTTCATTGAATCAGTCATCAACTATTCAGTAGTCTCTCAGTCAGAGAACAATCAATCAGTCAACTACTTCACTGAATTGTAAGAAAAAGAATTGTCAAGGCATATCGAGGCAGAGTCAAAATACTCATTGATGTACATAAAGCTCTTTGTTATCTGTAAAATATGTGATATAGACAAACTCTGAAAAGATAATACTCAAATGGTGAAAAAAAACTCTCTTTGTGCTCAGAGGGACATTTTTTTTCAGTTGATGAGATAAAGTAGTCATTGCCATACATTTGCACTTATGTACATGTTCTCAGACTGATATAACACTCAAGGCTTCACAAGAAGGCAGACTCCATAGACACTGTTGCAGTTTGATAAGCATATAACAGGTGGTAGAAATTAATTTGTATAATGTTCTTAAGTATATATATACCAAATGCCGTCTTATTTCCAAATATTTCAATTGTGGACAAGTAGAATTATCTTAGAATAGTCTATATTATTAGTGGAGCAAGCAGACTTAAAGAGTCGGATTTAAAGATTTTCTCACTGGATTGGTGATACTTGTCTGATGATATTCTGCATGTACATGGCATTGTGTATTTATGTGTCTGCTCCTAGAATGAACATTTCATTTACTAAATTTCATGAAAGTTGCAATTTCTCTCTGATTATATTTCAGTATGCTTCCTGTGAGAGCCATGCTTGAGATTATTCACTTCTTCCGAGCGGAAAGGTTTATGGATTCTTTCATTGGCAGAAAGGTGGATGGCTCACTTAACAAGGAAGAATGACCATGACAAGCTACACTGATTTTTGGATAAATGGAAGACAAATGGAATGTTTGTCATTTGTGTAAATATTGTATGGTACCATTATTTTATGTGTAAATTTGCAGTTAAAGAAGGCTGGAGACAGGGAAGACAGAAAGAGGTGAGAAGATGACATATAGGAATGGACAGGACTGAATCTGGCAGAATCCCAGAGGGTGGTGGAAGATAGAGACAGATGGAGGAAAGTGCTGGACACATCATCACAGGTGCCCCGACGACATCTACGGAAGTCAAGGGATAAGGGAAGTCAAATGCAGTTCTGGTGTTAATGGTATACATACGTATAAAATGTCTGGTAAAAGTCTGAGAGATTTTTTTTTTTTTCTGTGTGAGAGATGCACTATGTAAATTTGATGTTTTTTGATTATCACTGTCATTGAACCATCAATCTTCACATGAAAGGTCATAGCTCAGAGATCCCCAGTCATGGCATCATTCCATGGGAAATTGTTTCACTTACATCATTGTTCAGATTCAGGCATGCACTCCTGGAAATCCAAGGTCTAGTCCTCAGCCTCTGTCATTTCCCTGGATTCCATCCAAGAACAGACTGGTGATGCCCTGTCTGAATTTCTCAGTATATGTCCCAAACTTGCCAATTTCTCAGCTCTATAGCTCTCCCTTCCTCCATTCTTGATTTTTCAGTGGGTCATTATTCTCTGAGAAACCTATTTAAATAGTACTTTAGGACAGTTTGACATTAAACATTGTTTTAGTACCTGCCTGCCCAGATTAAGATTTGTACCAGTATGTTTATTCATCAGATGAATAAGTAGGGGATGCTAAGAAGGCAGACTGGAACACATTTTATTACATTTTGCCTGAGGTTCTCTTACTTCAGATTTTTTGCTTCAGTTTACTTACTCAGCCAGACCCAATCCAGTGCAAGCTTACAAGACAAGAAAGTTTTAAGTCGGTGTGGGATGATTCCCTTTGCCTGTTTGTTTTCACCAAACTCATCCACTGCACCAGGCAGTGAGAACAGATAGCATGTAGTGCTGTCTTGCTTTTGCCCAGTGGCAAGTAAACTTTGACCCACCCATTGATTTCACCCTGAAGGTTGATGTTGAATAGGTTTAACATAATGTTTAAAGGAATTTTCCTTGTTTTCCGAGTTCTCTGATGCTGGTTGAAAGAAATTTGGGCCATGCTGTCCTTGCTTAGATGTCAGGATGTATTGCTCCCTGGCTGTCAAGTTTACTGTCATGATATCATGTAAATGATGCCACTATGCTAGCACAGAGGAATGTCCTTTCACTGTTCATATACTTACTAAGGATGCTCAAGCTACAAGTGCACTGACCAGAACCTGTTGATACCAGATGCTAACACACATACATGTGCACATATGCACACACCTAGACACCCCTAACGTCACAGTCAAGTAAGAGGCAACTGAAAAATATTCTAGAAAGAAAAAAAGAAAAATTATAAGAAGAAGGAGAAATACAACTAAAAATCTCCTTGACTATGAAAGAGTGGTCCGATTTTCATGAAATTTTCAGGGTTGTTACATCATTTAAATTCAGTAAGATGTGCAAAAAGTGGGAAATTTCCGTTAGATGGTTTTAACACTATTGTGCACCATTGCATACAACCCCTATACAACAGCTTTAACCTTGGAGAATCTG
This sequence comes from Peronia peronii, assembly GCA_039654565.1. Classification (NCBI taxonomy): domain Eukaryota; kingdom Metazoa; phylum Mollusca; class Gastropoda; order Systellommatophora; family Onchidiidae; genus Peronia; species Peronia peronii. The sequence continues at coordinate 12,754 of JBCEWB010253578.1, forward strand.
TCGTGTTTGTCATGTTTGCTGACGGTTTTAGTAATACCGAAGACATCATTATGTGTGACTATCTTCAGAAGAAGAAAGCAATGAATAGTGATATATTGCTCTGAGCTCTTGAAAAAACTGAAAGATGGACTTGCAACAAAACGGCCAGGAAAGCTCTGGAGTGTTTTTTCTTTTGCAGGACAATGTGCCATTCCATCGAACTGCAATTTCAATGGCTACTGCAGTCAGTTGTGGCTTTAATATGTTACCTCACTCTGCCTTTTCATCTCACTTAGCCCCCTCAAAGTTTTTTCTGTTCCTTGCATTGAAAAAAACACCATTTAGAAACAAGATTTGAAGATGAAAACAATGTTTCTCATGGGGCAGAAGAATTGTTGAAAGCTGAACCTGACATGCTCTACTTTCAAGGTCTTTTCAAGGTCAAAGGAAGATGGGAGAAGTGTGTTGCTTTGGATATGACTTTGTAGAAAAATAAAAGTAAGCAAGCAAAATTTCATGAAAGTCTGACCACTCATTCATATACAGAAAGATTTAGAATTGATCATCCCTTATATATTTTGGTCTAGAATCATCAGGTTTACATTGTTAGAAGCCAGATTGTTTCTGTAGGGGGAAGAAAGAGGGAGGGGCTGGGGGTAAATTAGAAAGTCCTGACTCAGGTGGTAACTGCATTAACTCAGACATCTTCATGCCCAGAAGAGAAAGCTGAGAAAAATGTACCTGTAGTTCAGTGCGTAGCATTTAGTGTTCTTGACACAAGACTTCATATAACACTAAGAGAAGACTTTGAACATTGACATAGTCATGAAGATGCTTGTACATGGATATTTTGTACTACATAAGACCTACACAAGCTAGTGTCCTAAGGATTCGAATTGTTGGGTTATTTTTTTCATTGTTGCTTTGATCATGGATATTATGATGATTTAGTCTGTTACTTCTTTATTATACATAGACATACAGACTTTCTTTTTTTTTTCTTTTCTTTTTTTTTTAAATAGATATACATTCTCAGCAAGTTGATCAACTTGAAGTTTGCATCTTACCAAGCATTTTTGCATCTTAGGTAGGCAGCTGGTATCCTATCAGGGCATTTTTTTTTTTTGTATTCAGTGTCTTTAAAGCGGGGAGGGGGGGGGGGGGGGGTCCTGAAGATACTTTTTTAAAAATTCTTAAAGATAGGCTATTTTAACCTTGTCCATCGCATTCGGCATGTTCAAATTAGAGAAAAACAGTGAAAAAATTGACTTTTTCAAATAGTTGCCATGGCAACGCCGCCATCTTGGACTTTGGCAACTCTAAAATGGCTAAATTCAAAATTTATCTAGTCTGTCAAATTTTATCGAAACTGGATAAAACTTTGTGAACGTATTTTTTGACACAATATCTAGAAAGTTACATATTTTCAGCCCTTTGTATGCAATAGAAAATTTACCAGAAATTTTTGAAAATGCCATGTAGCGAAATTTCAAATTTTACCTTTTTTTCATACTAAAAACCCATTTTTCTCTGAAACTTACCAACAGAATGGGACGCGCATACGTAGGGTTTTTAGTTTTGTTGTGAACATGATGTGTGCCAAATTTGGTTAGAATTGGTTCAGAAACAAAAAAGCAGATAGCAAAATACAGACAAAAAAATGGGTTTTGAGAAAAATGCATTTAAAGTTGGTTTTTTTCATGGAAAAATTGACATGGAGAGTTTTTTATTCGGCTTTTGGCCTCGAAACACCCTTTTTTTACATACTAGCCCTCTCTTCACGATTTCTGTGTCTTTTATTGCCTCTTCCTAGCTTTCTGGGCATAATTTTTCTCAAATTTTGTTCTCTACCACCCATAATTATAAGGGCTCCAATAGAGCCACTTCCGGGTTCTTGGGGGCCTATATGTGGTTCCCATATCGTTTTCTGTCCAAACTAAGAGTTTCTTGACCTTTACTGTGGCATATAATCCACAACTAAGCTCTGAAATAGCAGAAATAAAGGAAAGTTTTACTATTTATAGGATGTGCAAGTTCATTCTAGAGTACCTGCTATTGATAATCTGCATAATCAGCTGTTTTTTTCGTCTCAGAGTGGTCATCCAATGTCCATTCATGGCATTGGAGTTCATGATTTTACTAGATGAGGCCATAATCAAGTGCTTTCTGCACTCTTTGCCCACATATAATCAAATAGTGATGATCTGTGACTTAATTGCATTTCATTTGTTTATTTACTATCTTTCTGTTTGAGTAATGGTGATTGAATTTGTCATAATTTTGTCTCTTTTTTTCATTGACTTTTGTTTGCATTTCATGTCAGATTTTTTTTTTCTTCACAGCTTAATGAAATAGCCAGTGAAACACAGAGGTATTGGTTTCATTCTAGCTCTGCATTAAGGAAGATGTTTGCACTGATTTAGCACTTTCTGTGCACAGTGTTTTCCACATTAGCAATAAGACATAGAACCAAGCATATTTTAACCCTTTGATAACAGAGTTTGTATTGATGACAGAGCTTGCAGTTCACAAGTTCTCTATTGGCAACACATCTCTGCATAGTATAGAGACAGGGTAACCTATTTTGTCTGTTGGTTCTAAGAAAAATTAAGATGTTGATAGTAGAATTTCATTTTACAGTGATGGGGAGCCCAGTCTGCATTTCGAAGTGAAAGCAAGTGATTTGCATGTTTACATTTATTGACATATAATTTCAATGACACAGACTGCTTAATGCTAGTGAGGATGGGTCTCTAATGGATGTACTGTGAACATAAGCTGTTGGCACTGAAAATGTAAATAAAATTGTGATGATGTTGTTTTTTGTCCTATGTTATCCCAGAATCTTGAAGAGCTCTGGAGATTTTGCCACCAGCTTTCTCCATTCTTCACAGTTCTGAATCTCTCTCAGACAATAGTTCATATTTGACTAAGCAAAAACCTGGAAATCCCCAGTGGAGTGTTTGTACCCCCTGCTAAAAATAGAGCATTCACTGATATCTGTTACTGTTCCACCATGAGAACAATTGTCACTGGTCCTATGCATTTTATATTTTTTTTTCTATGTCAGTGGCAGTGAACAGTTTGGACTGTTTGTATTCCCCTACTAAAATTAGATGGGGATTTCCAGCCGTTTGCTTGGTCGGAACAAATCTCTTGCTGAGTGTAAGATCAGTCCAATCAGTGGTGTCATTCTCCCATTTTATCCTTTGCTTTGCCTTTCTAAATACAGACTTCTCGAGAATAATCTTATCTATGAATTCCATTCAAATTCATGAGCACAGATTTATTCAAATTATTCTGGATGAAACCGATTGCCCTTGGATGGAAGATCAATGAACAGTAGCTTTGCAAGGCAAACCGAATTTGTATTCTGTAGGCAGAAAGATCAATTCAGTCATAGATTGGTGATATGAGAAATCAGTCAGTTTGGTGCTTTGAGCTGGTATGTATGGTAAGTTACACGACTTAATCCTGTAATGGCAATAGCTGGTGAACTTGGCGAAATTATTTCTTTTTCAGAGTCCACCACGATGTATGAATTAGTGAATTATATTTTGATTTTATTTCACTAAATAAGTTAACAAGTATATCAGCAAGCACTGCTGTGTTATCCGCTGGGATAGAATGTCTGTTTGCTGAATATCTTGTTCCTTTTACTATCATTACTATCAATGTATTTGTTTCAATGGAGACAGAGAGAATTCAAAGTCATGATTTTCAGTCAAACATGTTGTTCATATGTACTTATTGATAAAAAATAAATATTTATTTTGAATGTTATATTTTTTTGTTCATGTTTTTTTTTTTTAATTATTTTTTTTCTTCCTTATGGATACATGTACATGTATACTCTCATGAGTGCATTAAAACCTGATCCGAATAATTATCAAATTTTTGCTATTTATGTAATTTATTACAAGAGATAATTGTAAAATTCTATATCCATCTCCATCTTTTGAAGAAAATGTGGGATGACTTGCAAAAATGAGGCATCTGTCATAAATGACATGTTTTGATATGTACAGTGAGATGTCTTTGTAAATTTTGTAATATGAATGTTGAAGATGACTCACCTAGAAATTGAGTTATATGGTCATTTGAAGGGATGATTGAATGGATGTCAGAAATGGAGAATATTTTTTTAAGTGTAAACTTTAACCTTCATCTTGCAAGCTGATGAATATAGCAGATATGCTATGATCATGGATCACAGATTGTCAGGTAACAAAACTACAAGATTTGATGATAAGAAAAATTAACTGATTGAATGAAGGGACAAAGTACCATACTACCATAACATTTAGATGTCAAATGTAGACTAGAAGCAAGTGAAGACCACAGGGGAAAAATGACGGTAGTCACAAAATACTAGTTTTAGGTAAAATAAATTTTAAGATTTGAAAGTGTATGATTCTTGTTTAAGAAGTATATCCTTGTATTTTTTATTTATAGTATTACAATCTTCTTTCGATAGAGGCAGACAGAAGGCGAGAAACTTCAGTAGGAGGGCTACTGGTAGGAAGGTAACCATGAAAACCGTATTTTGTGACTGCTGTCATTTTTCCCCTTTGGTCTTCAAATAAGTACAGTGAATAGACCACAGCTTTGGCTGAGATGACATCACGACAACAGAATGATGATGTCACTAACTGCAAGATTTTTCTGATGAGAGAAGCATTCAAACTGCAGAGACAAAACCATGATAGAAATTAAAGTGACTTACAAGTTGATAAACACAATTAATACACAATAAGGATGGGTCAAACTGTATTATAGAGCGTTCAAGAGTGATTAGATAACAACATTGCAAGATTTTAAAAAAAATAACAGCAGAAACACAACAGGAAGAATGACATTTTATTATCTATGGAATTTCATTCATGCTATCTACAATGCACTAAATGTACACAACATTCAAAAGAGTTTTATGAGATTTTAAAATACAACAGATTAATTGGTTGCTTTGTATGAAATTCATTTTGCAACTGTTTACATGAAACAATAATCAGAATCTAAAAAACAAAAAATAGATCTTAAAAACTTAATGAAAATTGAAAGTTCACTCCATACAAAAATACCCGTGTAGTTCCTTAGTAATCATCTGTTCAATAAATAAATTCAGTTCCATCAGAAGTCAATCTAGTTCCCAGATTAATCTAAATTTCTGGACAAGGAAATGGACTACTATAAATTTAAGAGTACTTAGATTAATTCTCTCATCTGTTCTATCCTCTTCTTCTTCTTCCTCCACAGTTTTACTACTTCAGGAGTTAGCTCTTCAATGTTGTCATTCTTTATAATAAAGTCTACATTGAACAGAAGGCTTTATACTGAGGGACATGGTGTGGTCCTTGTTATGGGGGTCTTGGAGTGTCTTGGGGACTCTGACCACCAAAACTTTGTGTAGTAAGGTTGTAGAACTTGTCTTCTCCACTTGCACTATTCATATATACGTGCATCAAAATATCCACACAGAATCTATTACTTGATCCATTCGATGTAAAATGAAACTGTCTATGAAATTTTCAAAATCTAGTGGCGCTTTGTGCATCCATATTATATTAATCTTGTGATCTTGGGGCATCTGAATTTGTATAACTAAGACACGTGCACAGAAAAATCATAACTCTGACAATCTGTCACAGCGTTTCTTTTTCAACTTCGTAACTCAAATAATTGGCGGCATAAAAGAGGGAGCTTTACTATAGAGTTAACATGAATAATGAATTACAAAAATTGCATGGTTTGTAGCAGCAGAATGCTGATTAGAAGTTTAAACAAATAAAACAAGAATTAATATAAGCATCAATTTCGTAGCAAGTGTTACAAGATGTGCTCAGGCCGAAGTGACACATGTAACAAAAAGTTGCAAAACTTTGTCTCATTCTTATATTCATCTCTACTATACCATGCTTGTGGAACAAAGACATAGTATCAGACATAAGGGTATCGGTAAATCAACTCCCACTCCCAGGAATGACTAGGTGACACATGTAATAGTAACATATGTAATGTGAGTAGTGACACATGTATCGGAACAAGTAATAGAATGAGATCTTTTACGAGTGACCAACAGTGGTTGGGAGGATGTGGAGGTAAGTGAGCTAGAGATAAAATCTGAATTGCCGAAATTTCAACTACTATTTGTTTGTTTCTGTTAGTTTTTTTTCTTGTAAATCTGAATTGGCCTCTTGTGCCAGAGCTTGGACTTTTTTTTCATCCACGATACTTAGAGAATAGTATACATTTCATCGGCTTTCCTTGGCCATTTCCAAAGGTTTTAAAGATTGTGTGTGAGATATTGTAATTGACCTCCAAATCTGTCCAGACTACACCTGTGATCTCTCCTGGATACAAGCTGTTGTCATAATTTACTGACACTCCATCATCAGTGGCAATAGCTAATACTCATGCATAGTGTCACCATTCCAGGCTTTGATACTTTTTTGTAAGTTACAAGTGTATTCATGTTTTTATTATTTGTTATATCATAGCAATATGCTGATTGCTCATGTATGATCAGTTTGATACAACTAGCATGTGTCATTCTCTGTGACATTACCGTAAATTGAATTTTGATGAAATTTTTGACACATTCAGTGTCATCCCAAAAGGAATCAGGAATTATTACTTTGATTTCTGCAAACATTCACAAAATTTGTATTTTAAACTTACCTTTGAATTCTTTAAGTCACTTGCATTCTGTATTACAATACCATCTGATCTGGACATTGCTCCTCTGTGGATTGATTCTTCAGCTCCATCAGTGCTACCAACCACATCTTTACCATAAACCTTAAAGGTGGCAAAATACTGTCATCTTATTTTTAGATTGAAACTTCCTCCAGTTAAACTCAGGTACAAGTCCACCAATATTAATTGTTAAGAAACTACATGTATTCTGAAAAGTACATTCTGTTTCGTATTTTATTTCTTTCTGACCGGCATTGATTTGATGATTTAGTTGAATTCAAGAAAATCATGATGCATGAAAATTGGCCTAATATACTAATATGTATCTGATTTTCATCTTGTTTTTTCAACTGATTGTCTTTCAATTGAAATTTTATTAGAAGCTCAGTCAATACATAGCCTCCAATGTAAAGGATAGAGCATGAAATTCCTTCTCTGCACTTCAAGTAAGCCTGCTATAAGATTTAACCAAGAAGTAGAACAGAACTACATCTATATCCTTCTGGATCATACAAACTGGAATAGAAAAATAATCATTCACATGGTCACAGCCATATAAAATAAAATAATGATTTAATCATCAATAAAGTTTCATGCGAGAGTATTAATGGTGCAGCTAAACATTAACAAGAACAATAGCAATAATACATGTATATCAAAACTTTCTGCACGTAATACTAATAGCAGAGTTGTGAATGTTAGTCCCGGGATTAGACATGGTTTTGCGAGCAAAACAAAATAATGTTGATGACAGTAGTCAACACTTTAAGAAAAAGAGATCTATGCAAATTTACCATCTAAATCCAGTTCATGTTATTTTGTCTCCAACTGAATAAAAGCCTGTAAACTATCAAAAAATGTATCACTTGTTTGAATTCAGCTCATGCTCAGAGCTTTCAGAAAAGAGCTCTTGAACTTCTCCAGCCTAAGATCTGATGACAGGACCTCTTGTTGAAGGAAAAAAGATAAGATAAGATAATGTAAAATAAACTTTATTTGTTCTCAAAAAGGAAATTCCATTCATAGTTGATGAGATACAATATATAGAATTATGCAAGATACATTCACGTTTGAGCAGACAAAAATATCACTCGCAGCATTAGAAAACCAAGCAGAGTCAATTCACATTGCCTCAGCTTGACAAAGGTACCGCTGATGGCAGTAATGAATTTCTGTAATGTAATGCTCACAATTTGTTCTTTCATGCCACAAACCCCCAATTCTTTTCAGAATAGTTCAATTGATTATAAAGTGGTTGCATGGAATCTTCCTGAATTATGTTAAGCTTTGACACACAGGCTTGGGTAAAGGTATGGATTTCTTTTACAATTTTATTCACTTTCTTGATACAACGATTTATAATCTTGTTCACGAATAGACCTATTTTCTCATTTCCGAAAAAGTTATAACACTCTGTAAAGTGGATTTATCAAACATATTGATTAAGGTGTTCTCTAGATCTATATCAAATGATTTTAGTTTTCTTAAAATAAGAAACATGCTATTTGAAGAAGCTTTTGATGAAAAAAAAAAAAGAGAGTTAGAATCTGTATTCAATCTATATCAGCATGATTTCTTCAGTCTAATGGTTGTCAATATGTAAATTCACTGTCAGGTTATATCAACAGTGAAACAAGAAATGAATAAAAATCAAAAGAGTCTCAGTCAAGAAAGAAGCAGTCAGATCTAATCGAACTGACTACATTTTAATATAAGCTTATTCTCCACTAAATCTACAAGCAAATTAACATTATAGCCTTCACTGTCAGCGAGACGATAAGAATCAAGCTTTTATTTTCGTTCTCTGCGTGATTTTGAGCAAACTACATGGAGAATCATAAAATGTTATGATGATTGAAATCGAGATCTTATCTTATCTTAAAGCTACATGTCTACGATCTAGATCTCATGTTTCATATAAGTTCTAGATCTAGATCTATGTGTATATATAGATATACGAATAATAATATATATATTAGAACTTACATGAAACATGAGATCTAGATCGTAGACATGTAGCTTTAAACCTAGATCTATGTTTAGATGCTCGACATGATTGCCAGCTTAGCTGACTGCTCCACCTGACAACAGTAGATCTACTTAGTAGATCTATCAAAGGAATGGTTGATTTTTGATCAATCAAATAAGGAATATGAAATGCACAATAAAAATAACTAGATCTACTTCTTCTAATACCCAAAGTATTGGTAAAATTTAAGGAGAACGGATATTGGTGATCTTGTTGTTGTTTGCTGTTGTTCTTTATCTCATGTACTGGGAGCATAGACAAGATGCCACAGTATGTCTAGATCTATTGATGTACTAGTCTCAGGGAGCTAACTGAAGACAACAATGCTCAATAAAACCTTTAGGCTAGAGATCTAGATCTATCTTTGTGTTAACAGAGCGTTTATGAATGGACAGACCTTTTGATCTGCTACGCACCATTGAAAAGAGCATCTGAGAGACAAAATACTTGTAGTATGAGTACTAAACGTGAATGCATGTGATATTTTTATGATTCAAGGGAAACAATCCAGTAAATAGTTCCATTTGACAATTAAGGGGTGCCTTATGGTCAAAGGGAAATAACCAAATAAATATTTAATGTCTTGCTAAGATTGTGCGAGTGAACTCCCATTTTAAAAACCGCCTAGATTTTCTGAAATAATTGACACAATGTAAAAACTAATATACGAGTTTAAGAAAACGACTTGAGCTCACAGTTTTCGTGACTGACTGACTTACTGACTGACTTACTGATTGATTGACTGACTGACTGACTAACTGACTGACTGTCAAATCTGAAGTCTTTATAAAATGTTTTACATCTTGTCTCAGCATGGCAACACTTCATAACCTCCATTTTTTTTTTTTGTCTAAGTCACTTCCATAATTATGGAGATTGCTTGCCAATTTTTCTTTTCTTTTCTTTTTTATTTTCAATCAAATTTCACTGAACAACAGCATTTTAACACACTTCAGTTCAGGTCGATTTGTTCAGGTAAGCATGTCAGTAACAACTGTTTGCCATCCAATTATCGACTTATTTATCTACCCATCTACCCATTTTCCGACCTCTGAACCTGTCTACCTACCTGTAAATTCATCTGTTTGTTTATCTACTCAGTTGTCCACTTGTTTACCTTGCTTCCGATCTACCTACTTGCCTATCTAGCATTCCATTTCCCTACCAACCTGACTTAGTTAGCACATTTATTAAAACTGTCTCATTGCCTTGCAAGCTAAAAAGGGCAAAGTGGTTGCATGTAGAACTATCTTGTTATTTTTTGTTTAAACATAAAAAAAAAAAATACCTGATAGACATGAGGATCTATCAGTTGCAATGACTGGTTACAAACAGAGTCAACTCCCACACTTTCATGATTATCATCTCATAAAATATAAATTGTTTCTGTCCAAATGATGACTGTGAACAATAAAGAGAGGGCAGGAAATATAAGAGGAGGAAAGGAAGGAGACTACCATCACTCCATCATAAAGATTGAAAAAAAGGGCAGTGCCTATGTCTCGTCTACAATTCATCATGTTTGTCCACAATTTCTAGTTAGTCAACATTTTCAGTGTCAAGCTGAAGTGAATAAAAAAAAAAAAAAAGAAATACAGAGCACGATTACAGACAACTCGCATATTTAGCCAAGTCATACAATATATTATGTACATGAATTATTTGCGCCAGACAACAGTAGTTTAATAATGGGAGTGAACTCGTATAACCTTAGTATGGGTAGGTATTTATTTGGTTGTTTCCCATTGACCGTTTAGAAACAATTAGTGCTGGGCGGAAATCTGGATCTTAATTTGGATAACCAGTTACAACGTTCAACTTAAATAATTAAATTTTCC
>JBCEWB010253688.1:8301-23294 GCA_039654565.1 Peronia peronii
GGTGGGAAGTTAAAAAGACGGGCAAAAAGCTCTCTCCCCCCCCCCCCCCCCCCCCAATCCTTGGGCACTGTAAAGTAGGAAATATATAACAATCATAAACTCGGGTCCCAGTAATGGTGTTGAAGCCGTATATTCTGGCAGGAAGAAGATGGGGTTGCTGCTCTGCCTGAGAAATTGACATGTCTGACACACAAAGGAGAGATCAGTGAGTGAGGCATGAATTCTCTCCTCTCAGTCAATCTTATTTACTGGTGACAGATACCAGGATTTAAAAAAAAAAAAAAAAACGAAAACAAACAAGCAAACAGACAAACAAACTGATCATCACCACCATGAAATATGCACTCACACTCATGTGCATGGCCGTTGGATCTTTCAATCTTTGTTAAAACCAGTTTCTGTTTGTTTGTTTGTTTTTCAAACATGAAAGAGATTACCTGGTTCTAGAACAAGAGTGCAGGTATGGCAAGTAAAAAACGTTTCGGGGCATTAATTTCTCATTGCTTCTATTCAGAAATGCAAAATTTGTTCTTTTTTGTGTCTTTCGATGATAGAACATCCTGCTTTTTGGAGCCAGATGGCTGTGGAAAAAAAGGGGACTGAAAGAAAACGAGAGAGAGAAATTAGATAGAGAATGAGATGAGAGAGAGAGAGAGAGACCAGAGAAAACGAGAGAGAGCAGAAAAGAAAGAGAGAGTATGATTAAAGAGAAGAGAAAACGAGAGAGAGAGAGAGAGAGAGAGAGAGAGAGAGAGAAAGATGAGATAGCTGTGAGAGAATCAACCGTTCATTTTTTGTTGAGTTAGGAATAATTAACCAAAATTACATATGAGCGTACTTTTGCTTCAATTTTGAAAGCTTAAAATTTGTTCCAGGGTTTACAATTCTCAATTCATATTCATGAACTTAAATGCTTTGGGCCACTATGGTCTAATCCGACCTTGATTAGAACGATTTCATTTTGATAAAGCTAGGAAGATATAAACTCCATGAACGGTGACTCACACCTAAACAAAGCTTTCATTTGAAATACATTAGTTTTGGCACCTGTTGATAACGCGAGTGAGCCACGCGTCACGGCGAGTTAAGCGTACAGAGAATTGTTTAGATGTAAAGCGGCCGATCATTTCGTAGCCAGCATTACAAAGGTGATAATTTGAAATCTAGCACGTGTTAAATCTGTCAGTGCCTTCGCTTGGAAAGTAGGATAAAGGGAAGCTTTCTAATTTGTTTGTAAATGAGGAAATGGATGATTCCTATGACATGATCTGTGGTTAGGGTCATGCATGTCAGGAGAGAGACGAGCCATTCATTCAATGAGGCTGTGAGGCTGTTCGGAGAGATGTAAAGATTGAGTCATCCCAGGAACTGGGAACTGGTAAATGGGATGGAGGAGAGGAAGCGAGCAGAGAATTGATGGATTGTGTCTGTGGAAGAAATATAAGTGCTTGCAAGAATGATTAGGATATGTTCAGATGGATGGATGGATGGATAAACAGATGGATGGATGGATGAATGAATGGATGACTGGATAGGTGGATGAATGGATGGATGGATAGATGGATGGATGGATGGATGATGTAAGAATAGGTGGATAGGTGGATAATGGATGGATGGATAGATGGATGGATGGATGGATGGATGGATGATGGATAGATGGATAGATAAAATGATGGATCATGATTCGTGTATTTGTAGATTGATGATGGATGGATGGATGAATAGAAAGATAGACAGATAAGCAGCAGAGGATCGATCTCGTGTCTCTTTCAATTTTCTAGAATATTACTATGTCCATTCAAAGCTATTTTTAATTAGAATGCCTAATCCGTATGAGCAGCGAAAGAATCCTACTTACAATTCTATTTTCCTGTTCATCCTGATAAATCTCTCTTTATTTCTTTTTGCAGGAAAGACGAGAGAAAGTGGTAAATGAGCTCGTTTCTGTTGCGGTGCAGTTTCAGAAATCAGAGGGTGGATTACAAAACTTGACCAGTGAAATGAATGAAACAGTGAAGGATTATCAGACTTTCATCCACGGAGTTACCAAGGACAGGGGCTGGGACGGCGTGGAAGGAGTGGATGAGGAGAGCCTGTGGACATTCGCTAGTTCCTTACTGTACGCCATCACGGTCACTACCACTATAGGTGAGTACAAGAGAGACTAATGGGCCGAACTGCTCGAAATCATGCATTATGTTGGTGTTATGGGGTCAAGCTGAAAAATAGCGATTATTTTTACACCATCTCAGACACAAGGATTATTGAGCATTGCAATAAAAAAAAAAAAAAAACACACACACACACACAAAAAAACATATATATTATATAAATCATTTTTGACAACGTGACACTTTCCTCTGGCCTTTATGAAAACCCAAACAGTTAATTCCATGAAAGACAGGGCGACCGTAGTCCTGAAAAAATTCATATCTCTAATCCTTTCCAGACATATTCTTGCACCATTTCATCCCTTCTCATCTACCATTTCCGTTATGCCTACTTATTTTCTCATCACGGACAAACCATACGTCTATCTCTGACACTAATCTAGGCATCATGACCAGCTCTGTATATGTATAACAGCCAAGTTCTTCTAGTGGGGCGCCACATGTCTCAGTGTTGCCTTCTACACTGAATGTCTAAACTACAAAAGGCTGTATGTGGTTCTTAGATCAGCATCAGTATAGCTCTTTTATATATAGAGTCCTTGATTTTGTAGCATTCTTAACCTGAAATATTGCCCTTAAATGTTATTACTGACAGTGTATGGCTTTTTTTTTTGTCATCGAAATAATGAAGAGATAGGCAATAGATCGTCACAGTCATAATACCTTCGCCAACGTCATTACTTGAGCTTTTGAGAAAACTTGGCAAGGTTATTTTGATCTGAGCCAAAAATGTGATTTAAATGAAATGAAAAATATTCAGTTTTTGCCTGCTTGTCATTGGAGATGAGCTTGAGGAATATTCTTTGTCAGTATTAATAATACATGGTCAACGAACACGATAGAGTACATAATTTAATCCAAAATCACTAAAAATGACTTGGGCGATTGTATTAAGACCGTGACTAGTTCTGACATCTCTCTCTCTCTCTCTCTCTCTCTCTATCTATCTATCTATCTCCTGAAATCCCTTTACTAACTAAATCATGTAAGATTACAAGAAAATTGAGCAATGGTCTATAGAAGATGGCATGTTATTAGTTTCTTTTGCTTTTCTTATTTGGACTATAGGTAGGCCAATGGCTTTTATTAAAACATAATTTCACCACAAAGTATAACTACACTAAATTTCTCTCATTTAATTGTCCATCATTTGGCGTATAATCTGGTAACAACTATTGGTTTTGGACATTGTCGTTTGTGACAAAGAGCTGTTCATGCTAGAGGTATTATTGAACATTGAACTGATCCTGAATTTTCGTTAACAAACGAGAGAAATATAATTACTCACTCTGTTATGTAATCATCTTGTTAAGCATACAACTAAATATTGTATGTGTCTTGCATGGGAACTATTACTCCTACAAGTGAAGGATTTGAAGTTACGTCTCTTTCTCAGAAGAAGCCAGAAAATATGCACTTTGCATTGGTCTAAATAGAGGGCATATCATCTGGGGAAAGTCCGACTAAACATAAATAACTGTGGGGCACTGGATGTGTATTTTGTTACTTTGTGGTCGTGTGGTTGTTACTGAAGCAAGAAGCCGTTGTATGTGACCGCTCTAAGCTAAAAATGCGGTGATTACCGATCTGAGCTGTTCTCATAATGGACATAATATATTGAGAGGAATGCGGGTATAATCATTAGATAGTCACCGGTTACTGAATTCAAGCACAGGTTGGCATTGTTGGTGTCCCGACGAGTGACTGCCTGAGAACGTCACATTCTGTAGATCTGTCGAGTAAATGGGGTTCGTAAGACAGCAAACACTTTCATCTAGCGAGATATGGCCAATGTTCATCACTTGACAAAATTATCATTCTATATTCATAGTATCGGCTACAGCAACAGATTAAACGATATTATAGAAATACTGAGTGATTTTTTTTCTTCAGAAAGGGTCTTGAAAACCAGTGGCCTCTTTCAAATAGGCTTGATATTCCTAATATTCTTATGCAGCAGTCTTCTGATTTACAATTTAACATTATAGATGTGTCATACACCCGACTGAGGCAGCTCGCAAGGGAAATCTTTCCATATTTCGGTGTCATTGCGGCCAGTGTATCTTGGCAAACCTTCTGAAGACCGACAATTCTCACCATCGCTGCGCCCCAGAAAAACAAACAGATATTTTCCAAAGTGGCGTCATCTATTTGTTCTCTCGCATCTTGACTGTGGGGCTATGAGTTCGTAGACAAGGACGTGAATCTCGGCACCTTCCAGCCAGAAGATATTAGTAACTTGGTGAGGAGAATGAACACACGGGGGAGAATTCTGCCTGTTATTGTTGCTGTTTCTGCTGGTCTCGCTGTTTATGATAGACAGACATCCAGGGAGGCAGACAAAAGATCCAGTTTATTATCGTTTCTTTTGGGAGGACAGCGATATTTGAAGATAAATGAGGAAAGGTATGTCACCAGTAATATCTAGGCTGCTCATCTATAAGCAGGAAAAAATGGCTCGTCTATCGTTAATTCTTCACTGGCTGTGAGGTTCTATAACGGAAACTCATCAGACCGTTTTACGATACTCAGAAAGATTGTGGAGTAAACCACATTTATTCGAACGTTTTGGTGCATTACGATAAGCAATTGAAGACGTCTTAGACTTAAGGACCCTTGAGACTAATTCAGATTTTGTTAGCTGCATATGAGAGGAGTCACACATTTAGATTAAAATAGCATTAACAGTGCCCATCTGTGATGATGTTTAAATGAAGCAATGGGAGGAAAACGCCATGAGACGAATAATATAAACAGTGAGAAAGAGGGAGAGAGGGAAGCTAAGAACAAGATTCACCCGGCGCACTGTTTAAGAGAAATCAAAGTTTTGCAAATAAAGACGATAATTAATCACAAATATAACTTCTTCTTTTTTTTCTAGTTAGTTGAGGTCAAAAGCAGTGAGGTGGGACATTAATGTTCATACGATGCTACCATTCTGTGGGCTTGGGTAGTCTCTTGTCGCCTTTGGTTGTGTGACTTGTTTATCGGTATTGAGCCACTTGCTGATCTTCGCGTCCGCCGTTTTGAGTGGGTGATCGCTAAGACAACAATGGTGAGGAAGAAAATTGCTTGTATCCAAATTCCAAGACCAGATATGTAGCAAAAATTGATGTCAGATTACAACATCAATATGCCACAATAGAGTGGTAAAACAGCAAGTTATTTTCATCCGTCCCGTTTGCTGATCATGTGGCAAATTTGTTGGGCTAGACCAGCTTCTAGATCTACACAGCACTGCAATTCAACTTCGAGGTAGCTTGGTTGAAAACTCAAAATGGCGGACAAAATACTTTCAGGTTAGTGACGTCACATGTAATGTGTCTATACAGCTGTGTTACCTAGCGAACATCCATACTTCCTTGTCAATGTCTGTCTGCTTGGGTGCATTTATTTGCTACCAGTTAACGTGTCTGTAAATAATAAATAATTGGTGCGTGCGCCATTTTGTTAGGTGTTCTTTTTGAACTTATCTGTCGTTCTCTTCTCTCTCTCTCTCTCTCCCTCTTTCTGGGTGTTGTGTGTGTGTGATAACGGACATGTGTTTATGTGCGTGTATGTATGAATTGGAGTATGCATACCAGCCGATCTGCCTGTCAGTTCATGAGTCTGTTTATCAGTTGATACGTGTGCCAGTACGTATCTATTATTCGTTGGTTTAAGTGTTTAGTTGTAAGTGTGTATAATCGATTTGTTCGAATGAGGTTTACAGAAAAACCGGCTTCCAGTCCTAGTTATTTATTTACACAACATAGGTCGTGTAGTACAGTACAAGCACGTGACATGGCCCATCCTTGAGTACAGCGTGACTAGTGCGCAATGCATAGAGGTACGTATGTACTCTACAAGTCTCTGGTATTTAAATAGGGAGATTTTTTTTTCTTTTCTTTTCGTTGTTGTCATGATATCTGGAGGAGCAGTACCTAGGGTTCACCTAGTAAGCAGTGACATTACTTGGCATTTGCAATGTAAGCAGGTTCCTTATTTTTCCGGTTTTCGATGGGTATCTGGGAACATCATCTGCGTCAGAAACATTGTCCCCCAAAACGAAAAGCACTAATCGCAAAAAATCCTCCGTCCTCCATTAATATTATTAAATGGAACATTTTGTCTTAAGGTTAGCTATGTCACTGAAATCTAATGTGACGCGCAAGAGTGAGAACAGTGAGAGGAATATTTGGGTGGTATCATGATCAAAGGAGGATCCTTTGCAGGGGAGCTGTGATCTTCACACACGTTAACCACGACACCGCATGAGCATAACTGAAAAGTTGCTAGAGCTATGACATTTAAACTGGATGGATGGATGGCTGTCTTCGGTCACAAGTTACCACAGTTACTGTATCTGTGGAGGAGCATTATCTTTTGTTGTTATAGAAGCTAATGCTTAGGAGATATGGGTACCACAGAATTTGCAGCTGAACGTGATGTGAGAGATATTTCTTGGATTTTTCCTTCTTTCTCTGTTGCTTTCATCCTCTTTGATTCTTTTGGCTTTACCTTATTTCCCTTCCTCTGTGACAGCTGATTTCCAACATTTCCTGTTGTGCATGAAAGCAAACGTTGCATTCTCCGGTGTCTCCATGGAATGATAGAGTCAAAGCCAGTGAAAACTATGTAGACGGGAGAACTACACTTGTTTTAAAATGCTCAGATTTGGATATGTGTATGATTTCACTGGCTGAATATTATTTTCGGATCAGACCTTTTTTCTTAAAAACTTTAGAATAACAATTGAACAACATCAATTATTGTATGTTTATAAACATGGCAGGAACACTAACCATCGTGAAAATAAAACTCTTTTTGCTAATTCTCATGACAGTCAGTGGTTCAGAACTTCCATATCTTTAGATCTCGTGGGTTTTATGTTTCAGAATCACATTAAGGACAATTATCATTATTGCAAACGCTGTTCATAATCATCTTTCAACCTCTTTGCCGCGGTAACTTTTATTGAGTTCTCCACCGGGTTTGTCCCCCAGTGCAAACGCTCAGTCTTGTATCTTGTTCCCCGTATCTCAGTTCCGTCCTTCACTTCCTCCTGTTGCCAAGTCTCTCCCCATCTATCAGTATGATACGGAACAAAATGGCTCCTGGAAAGAGGCCATTTAGGTTCCATCCTGATGCCATGACATCTGACCCATAGGCCAAGAAGTAGAGATCAATTACTGACTCAGTGTCATCGAAGAAAAAGTTCAGGCATGTCCTAGTCTGTGCCAGGTCACACAGATGTCATCTACATCCGGGGTCGGTCTGATTTCCTCCATGTCAGAGACAGACTACTTAGCGTTATATTTGCGTCAGAAAAAAATGTAAGTGGTCATTTGGTATAGTTTCCTTTCTTTTTTTTTTTCGGTGACATTTATACAGCCAGGTTTCTGCGGTCATATGTCATGTCATTGTTTTGACCCTAAAGGTTAGAGGTGGTCACTGACAAGTGGTGACTGATATATTTGTGGCTGATGACTGTCTGATTACATTTTTTTTTTTGGATGCATCCCATCAGTGCTGCACTTACACCTTTACCGGCATTAAGACTTTCTTTTTGTGCCAGTTCTGGTATGAATAGTCCGCAGTTGTAGTGAAAAGTGAAAATAAAAGAAGTGGTAAAAATGGGCAAGAATAACGATAAGCGTAATTTCATTCCTCCCCAGGAAAAATGTTGTTTACAATTGACAGAACAGTGACATGATACAGAACAACATACATATGGCGTATACCTGCAGAGGAGGACCGAAAAGAACTGATGAAAGTGCGATGTTTGACGTGGTAGACACTAAACAGCCAAGGTAATAAACAAAAAAATTGACAGTTATGTCTGACAGAGATGGAATTGGACTACCACGGTACATTTACATTTCCCTATGATAGGAAAAGAAAACAGTGGGAAAACAGCTTTGATTTCCTACATTTTAGTTGGGTAGAAATAACGAAAGTAAAGAAAACAGACAGGTGATGATGTTTGACCGTAAGCAAACAGGTGAAGACAGAGATCTGACAGTGACCTCGGTGTAGATCTTTACAGCTGACTTGCGCACCGCCTTAACGGTTTCCGAGGTCATGAGATGCAGGAGACAAGGGCTGCTGTACCTGAGACGCCTTTAGATTTACTGAGCATGAAATGCTGTGCAACCAACCTGCACCCGACACACACACTCATTATCACTGACTTTTCCTCTCGCTAAGTGTGAGGTCAAAAGGTCAAAGGTATGACTCAGAGTGTTACTCTCTCTACGATATTTTTTGTTACAGTTTTAGGAATGAGTATATCTTTTTCTTTTTTTGTTCGGAAGAATCCGGCCCCGCACTTGTTTTCCTTTTAAATGGTTTATTGTTTTTACTCGCCGAGTAGCTACATGATCCAACTATACACGTGTGTCAGCGTTGGAATGTGTGAAAGGAAATAGGAAATCGGTGATAAGATAGAGAAAGGGAGCATAAGTAACGTTATAAGAGATTCCAGTCAGATGTATTGTCGCTCATTATAACGTGTTGTTCTTCCTCTACTTATTGGCTCAGGCGTGACCGAACTACGATTGATAAACTTATATTCTTTTCTAAATTCTCTTCGATGCATCACGGATAAAGTAGTATTATGTCGCCTTCCAGCTTGTTATAGGACCTACTTATTTCCCTTGGCCAAGAGCTGATTCCCTTGGCAGCCAAGAGTTGCTTCCCTGAGAGAAAATGTCCATTTTATGATTATTGTGAATATTGGTGTTAATCATCAACGTAGGTCCTGGCAAAGATATTGAGTTATCACATATCATGTCTATATCCTGAAATGATGTAATAAGGATGTTCAATATTTAATATAATGTTTGTGGCTCTATGTACTCCGAATCGTTTCAGTGTAATAAATCAAGCTAATTGGTACGCTATGAGTTTCTGTATGATCACTCTATGATTGGTGAATGCTTGATAATTCACAACGTATGAGAGACAACACAGCTGATCTATTTTGAAAAAAAAAATACTGTGGAAATGATTCTTAGGAAACTGTTCAGCTGAGCAGCTGGCAATGTCATTCTGATTTAACTAACTGAATGTAACTTCGACGTGTAATCTTTAGAATATCATATATAAAGAAGGCGGACTTGACAATATTTTAAGGCCATAAAGAGGTCATTTACCAACATACTGGTTGGGCTTGGGTGGTATTCTCAGTCTCTATCTTTAGGCAATAGCCCTCAAACATCATGACTGTCACACACTTGACATTTCACAAGACGTGCATCTGCCACACATAAACTTTGGTCCAAATGGCCCTCCTAAGGCAGCAGATCCTTTACAGCATGTCAGTGATAAACGTAAACTGTATGAACCCAGGAGGATATGCCACTCTGGTGTCATAATCATGCCGGCCATTTACCGAGGTCAAAAGGTCAGACGGCGAGTGCCGTCTTGTGCAGATTCATATCTACTTGAGTCATGTAAGCTCGACGCAGGTTTTCTGCTACATGCCAGGCACCGAAAGAATAGACTGACTTTCAGGATAAGATAGCTGGCCTCTGGTTTTCCTGGTTGAAGACGGCAAATTGAATCGGGTGTCCAGCCTGAACTCATTATCGCTGGATACTGGCAGTCGGGGGGAAAAAAACAGTGGTTGGATTGCTTGTGAGAAAATGCGGAGTCAGAAATCTACCCACAGCTTGAATGGCCCTTCAGGTAATTTCCATAAATATGCTGTTTTGCGCCTGTAATTTTGCAGCCCAATTTGAAGATGTAATTGAAATTATCATTAAAAAAAAAAAAACTACCACTCCAAATCAATAGACAAAATTTATGGGAAATTGGCAGATAATTGATATAAATATTCATGACATTCATATATCATATGAGCTGTAACAATTTTATCATCTCCGTTTGATACCCTATTATTTTTGTTCTCCCAATTCTGATTCCCATGCTAAATATTGATATCTACGCCGCATTGTCTGTAATCCTGTAATTTGTCCGTCTTCCCTTTTTTTCTCGCTTTATCATTGAAGGATAGACGTCATTAAACATAGTACAAGACGCCATTGAACTTTCACCAGGAACCGAATGCATGGGCATAGTGGAAAATGTTGGAAAAATCAGTTTGGTGGAGAGATCAGTATTTGCTGATAAGATAACTTTAATATATCAAAGTCATAATGGTTGTAATAAGATATTTTGATGAGTGTCTGTGTGGACGAGACAGTCTCTGACTTACCAGGACAAAATGAAGCTCTTGAACTGATACTTTTATCATTTTTGATAGAGCAGTTTCAGATAGAGTTCAGTGTTAAGGAATATTTGCCGCAGTCCATCTTCCGTGCCCAGGAGATTTGTCTGTCTTATCCGTGTTTCAGACCCGTGCAGGTTGGTGAGCGATTGGTATAAAACACGAATTTGCTCAGACCTGCGTTACTTTGATTAGCCGTGGCCCCACACCAGACACAATACTGCTCCCTTGATCTTTCACCTTTCGTCTACCGAGTCCACCTGACTGATCTCATGCACTCAGGCGACTTAATGAACGGTAGTGATTATAGGCTGGCACGTGCTTGGGTGAGCATAGTCTACAACGGCCTGAGGCGGCGCTCAACCGTCATAACATAGGGTTTCTTACTGAAATCTCATAGTAGAAAGAAAAGTATATCCAGAATACATTTGATGGACACGTCTGTGAGTATCCACATATTAATGATATGTGATATAGTATTTCTGTAGGCTGTTGAGAGACTATGCCACAAAACAGACATTGCTGCCCTTCTTAGGGATAGCACACTCTATTTTAGAGATAGCGCACAAAGGAAAGTATAACCAGAACATGTTGGAAGACATGCTCCGGAAATCTACGTTGATAGCAATGTAGATATATCATCATTGCTATCTGGAGAGATAAGCGAAAAAAATAGTTTTGCTGGATTTCTTAAGAGATCAGATTTCTTACTTAGAGGCAGCAGATAAAGAAAGTATAACTAAACAAGTTGGAGGACAGATATTTGAACATGTTCATGTTGATGACTGTGTTGATATATTAACGTTGCAGTTTGTCAAGAGATTGTGAAAAAAACAACAACAAACAAAGCAGATGTTACTGATTTTCTCTGGGACCATTCTTCTCTGATTTAAGAGCCAGTATACAAAGAAACTATAACCTGAGGAGTTGGAAGCTTGAGGATACATGTCTGAACATTTCCATGTTGATATGACTCGAGTGCTATATGACTATTGCAGTCTGTCAAGAGGCTATGCCAAAAAACGCTCGTTCTCTCAGACATTGGGCATCCTATTTCAGATGCGGTATACCAAAAAACTGTAACTAGATCCAAGATGTGAGATTTTTTAGGATCTGCTGTTGATGATATTGGTATGGCATTACTGCAGTCTGTCATGAGACCCATGCACATAGAGAAAACAACATTCCCGGCATTGAAAAAAACCTTTTTGACGGCCAGGCACTGTGTTTTTTTAAATGGCAAAGCACAAAGAAAACGTAACCAGAATAGCATGGCGGAAACAGTTTTTTTGGGGGAGATTCATATCTTATGACACTTTGTCATAATACTATGCAAAAAGTTGTTGCAGATAGTAAAAAAAAACTACGGGTGAGCACACTCGATGAGCCTGGGTGGACAAAGGAAAAAGAAAAAATAACGTTTGTCTTAGAAGGGAGCTAAATGACGGACAATGGTAAGGGCATCAGAAGATGGTGCCCAGTTGTTTCACTTCAAAGGCCCCAAAGTTAATTCTGCACAACATCGCATTTTACCATGATACTACATATATTTCAAAGAACTTTTTTCAAATTAATAATAATTATACGAAGCTTGTAAATAACTTTATTTTTACTTATCTATGCTCTATTTTCTACGCACTATTTGTAACTTTTTTAAAAAAAGATTGTACTTTCTGACTACGTTCTTGATTAAATATTTTCCTCTTTAGAACAGGTTTCTTTTTTATTTTTACTAATAATAAACGCTGGTTTCGGGTAGCATGTGTGTCGGCAACACAGAGGTAGGGGACCAGATGGTGTTCGTGAAAATATGATGGTAAAACAATGAATAATGGCCATGAAGTACTACAAAATTGTCTCAGCCCATCCCTCACATATCACTGGAAAAAGAATAACATCTTGAAAAGACGAAAACGCAGTTTGTTGGGGTGAAAAAAAAATCATGTGCAGGAAGGATACATGTGCTGTATTCTAACAATAGGAAATAAATACGATGCTGGGGCAGATTCAAACAACGACCAAGTGATTGCAGCAGTGCGTGAAAGGTGGTTAATTCCGGTAGGAAAATCATCATACGTTTAACACCTAGCAAGGTGTTTCGCTAGTTACTGTCTTAATCTTTGAGTCTGTGAGGACCCTGCTTGACGAGGGCTGGTGCAAAAGATTAGCAGGCTTTTTTTACGGAGAATGGCGAGGAACCGTGCAATCTCGTTCATAGCAAGAAAAACAACAAATTCATTATTACAGTGTTGGAGAAGATGAAAGATTTGAAGCTTTTAAAAAATCAAATACGTTTCGATGTCCATGAAAAAGGAAAATAGCAAAATGGATCTAATTCTGAAGGTGAAACCACTTTACTATTTTATCCTTAAAATAAAAAGATGATTTGTGATTTTTTTTTTCTCTTCGTCGAAACAATCACATAACATAACTGAGGAGACTTTGAAATCTACTTTTCAGATTTTTTTTTTCAGTTTTGACTATGCATGTTACTAGGATATTTCTGTCAAAATAATTTTCCTCTTTCTTCTACGAGTCTTTGGTATTTGAAATTCTAGAAATGTATCTTATAAGAAATCTGCTTATATATTTTCGTAATTATACTGTGGTATTTTTCACTGATTCAGCTCATTTGGGGATGAAGACAATACATCATGATACAAACACTTTCAAAGATCGTTTTGAAAAGAAATTGAAGAGTTGCATCTTTGTCGGAAAAAAAATGATCGTCTTTGAATTATTCTTGTTCTATTTTCCCCATTAAATAAAGTTTTCTGTGAGGAAGCAAGAGGCGTGTCTTCTTCTCTTTTCTCTTTTCTCCCGCCTAACCCTTTCATTTCCTTCCTTTTCTCTTTATTTGTGTATCGGTTTCGTTGCTCTCTCTCATTCTTTTTCTCTCCCTGTCCTAGCTTTCCTCCTCTATCTTTCTATTGGTCTGTCTTGATCTGTATATTTACGGACAGTTTGCTAACACAGTGCATTAATTAGGCATAGCACGGAAGTAGAGATCATTTGCCTTATGCTCTTTTAATTGCCCAGGACGAAAGATGGGCATTATGCTGAATCTTTTAACCGTTTGTAGAGTGGCCATGACCGGCGACTAAAGTTTTGTATCCGTCGATTCTGATGAGAGGATTTGAAAGGACAAAAGAAGAAGAAGAAGAAAAGAAATAGTTTGTACGTTACGTACAACAGATAGAGTGCAACAGTTGTAGAGCAAAGAAGGGCTGCTGATTTCTTCTCAAAGCTTATGTCATAAACTAGCAAGTCAACTTTCTGTCTTTCTATAAAATTGACAGAGACCAGCCATATACAGTCGGACACAAACAAACGAGAATAGATAAAGATGAACAGAAAGATCCCTGTGTTAATTAATTGTCCCACGACAAGCCATGTTTGGATGAACTTTAAAGGATTTATTGATGTTGAATTTCTATACTTGTGAGTAGAAGAAGATGTAGTTCCAAGGAGTAATTAATGGGAGAAAAATCTGTTCACATTCCATTGTTTTTCTTTCATGGAAAATTTAAGGTAATCTCAGGACTGTATGACCTGATCACCTATGACATGATCGTCATTTGAGTAAACCCACTCAATGTTGTCTTTGCAATCCCTCTCAATCAGTCCAACCGCTAGCTGTGCTCTAGCCTTAACTAAATGAGATAATTAAAGTCGGCAAAAAGCAGGAATTTCACACACCTCCAACAAAGTCTTTGAACGGGCAGATAGAACAGAAATGCTTATATTCCTACTTCAACTGCGTTAACTTCAGATATTTTGTTAACTGGGCTATCATTATTCAATCTCTCAAAACGCTGCATATTATCTCCATCGAGAAACGCATGGGATATCTCATTCATCTCTTCCTCTATCCATTTCCCTTCTATTCTTTCTCTCTATCTCTATTCCATTCCTTCTCCCTCTATCTTTCTTTTATCTATGTCTCTTCTGCTTCTCTCTCTTTCTCTCTCTGTCTCGTTCTGTTTTATCTATCAGCAACCGAGTCATCCACCTATAGACAGAAATGCCAGTTAATAGTTTGATTTACTGTGGTGAAGGATGGTTAATACCTTTTCTTGCTAGAACATATTTAATAGTGAGTTTGCCACAGTTGGAGAGATTTTCATAGAGCTGGAGTTCTTTCACGTAAGCGTATCTTACCGTGTTCGACACAATATAGCCGTAATCGTGCTGATGTGTCGTCAAACCCCAAAACACCACCACCACCACCAACAACAACAACAACAACATCTGTTAGCAACAATGAAGACAGAGGGGATAATAGGATAAATGCAACATTCAGAACATAGTGTCCATGATTTCTGCCTCTTTGCTCTTGACTGACATATCTATATGAGTTAATTACTATTCCATTGAACAACAACAACAACAACAACAACACAATTAAGTTATTCAGATGTCCGGTAAGCACAGGAACGTACATTATATAAAGTTACTGCCTTAATCTTTGTGTCTGTGAGGACACTGCTTGACGAGGGCTGGTGCGAAAAATATATATACACACAGATCAAAAGACAGACGTAGATAGATAGATAGATAGATAGATAGATAGATAGATAGATAGATAGATAGATAGATAGATAGATAGA
>JBCEWB010253904.1:0-10303 GCA_039654565.1 Peronia peronii
GGGGGGGGGGGGAGGGGTTACATATTTAAATGTTCACATTACTTTCAGGTGAAGTGATGAGGGAAGGATGAGTGGGGGTGGCGGGATATAAAACGAGATATGGGTCAGATTCAGAACACATATTACACGGACAATGTATACGTACAAACAGTAAAACGCTCACTTCACGTCTGTGTAATTTAATAGGAGAGTGGATTTAACAGGGAGGAGGGGGGGGGGGAATTGGGGAGGCTGCACAATGTAACTTAATGGACATTTATTCGTGCTCTTCTACTGTAAAAACAAAACAAAAAAAAAGAAGAAACAGAAAGAATAAGCACACATTATGTACAATGCACACATGCTTGTACATGCAAATATTTATTTTATATAGGCCCTACATGTAATAAATTGCAATATATGATGTATATATGCCGATAAACGGTGATTTTGTGGAATCCTCTATTGGCATAACCCCGCATGTCAGTTTCAGCGCTTTGGTTAGATTAGCAGCTGGTCGACGTAAAGGAATCTGACAAAAAAATGCACCTCTTTCATCAACAACCCTGCAGTATTGAGAACTACATGTAGATTGTATTATACCTGGGGGGGGGGGGGGGGGAACTCTGTTTACTTACTAAGACTTCGGAACTTACAATCACAAAAATGAATTTTGAGTCCAGTGACCTTTACAAAGACAAAACGCAAAATTCAAAAACAGAATAAGAAAAGGGGAGAGAAAGAGAGAGACAGACAGATAGAAAGCCGGAAACCGATAGACAGAAAAAAAAAAGAATGACAGACCAATCATGAGAGAGACAGAAAGAGGGGGGGGGGGTAAACAAAGAAAGACAGATCACTAAAGAGAAAAAAAAAAAGAGAAAGAGGAAAAAGAGAGGGCAAGACAGGAGAAGAGAGAAAGAAAGAAGGAAGGAAATAACAGAAAAAAGAAAGACAGAAAAAAGATAGAAAGATGAAAGAGAGAAAGAACATAAATGAAAAGTAAGAATACTGACAACTGAATAAATAATAACTGAATCAGCGGAAGCAAACAGCAGGA
This sequence comes from Peronia peronii, assembly GCA_039654565.1. NCBI lineage: Eukaryota > Metazoa > Mollusca > Gastropoda > Systellommatophora > Onchidiidae > Peronia > Peronia peronii. Next base: position 1,040 of record JBCEWB010253904.1, read on the forward strand.
AATCTACATGCCATCACTGCCCGATCCCTGACTAGATCAGAATAGCACTGTCTTCCTCACTACGCTCGCATACGCTTAGTCAGATGATTCAGGATCAAGTGTTCTGAAACAGGAAACCAAATAAAAACCATCGACGTCCAATGTTCAAACACTTAAAAAATGTTGGTCCCAGTGTATCTCCGAGTTGAAACCTTGAGGATTTCACAATGGCCAAATTCACTTTCCATGCTGAGTAATAATACAGTTTTGGCATTCTCTCTACTCTTACATTTACTAGCATCGAGTTTTCATGTTTAAATTTGACTTTCATTTTCACAATCAAAATAAGACAACGTCCACTAACTTGCGTAAAACTGTTCAAGGTAAAATGCCGTTACGTTCTATAATACGTCTTTCAGCCTCCTAGTGGAGGTTATCTCGACTTGGTAAAATGCCCCACTGTATATACAAGCTGAGTACATCCATAGACAATCAAACGGACAAGCCCGATAGTGAGAGAACAGGCTGACAAATACATATATGTAGCATAAATAGACAGACAGATGGCAGACAAACCGACAGACTGATGTTCTGAAAGGCATGCAGACTAAAATTGAAAGGATGAATGGATGAAGGAATGGATGGATGGCTGGATGACTGGATGGGTGGATATATATGATGGATACATGGATGGACGGAATGGATAGTCACATATTCTGTGGAGGGATGGATAGATGGACGGATGGATGGATGAATGAATGGGTGGATATTGATGATGGACAGATGGATATGGGTGGAAGGATGGAGGAAATGACGACGGATAGGTGAAAACTAGGATGTAAATATGGATGGGTTAATGGGTCTATTTTAAATTAAATGAATAAGTAAAGAGAAATTTTCACTGAGCATCGCCTCAGCAGACTATAAACTACATATAGTTAGTTACCAGAAATAGCTCTCTGGTATGCAACTTCAACCACAAAGATCACTCAGACAATCTAATACAAGGTCTGGTTTGTCGTTTGGGGGAAGGGGAGGGGGCGGCATGAAACAGCCTAAAAGAATCAAAATTTTTAAAACCACAGTTAAAAGAAAGAAAGACAGGGTCTGGAGGGAAAAAGGCAAGAGATTAAAAAAAAAAAAATGGCAAGGAGCCATTTAAATTACAGAGAGAAATGGGAAAGAATGTATCACTGAACCACAGTCAGAGCTTGAGAGACAAAAAAATCAAAGGAAGCAAAAGAGAGGGGATGGTCTGTGTGTGTGTGTGTGGGGGGGGGGGAGGGCAGGGACAGAAAGAATTAGAAAGGAAAGGGGGAAGAGAAGAAATTCTAAAGCAAAGAGAACAATGAAAGAAAGAAATCAAAGAAAGAAAAAAAGAGAGAAAAGAAAGAAAGAAAAAGAGAAAGAAAAATTTGAAAAAAAAAGAAAAAAAGAAAGAAAGAAAAAAGAATGAAAGAAAGAAAGCAAAGAAAGAAAAAGAAAGGAAAAAAGAAGGACAGAAATGAAAGACAGAGAGAAAGGAAAGAAAAAAAGAAAAGAAAAGAAAGAAAGAAAGAACAGCATCTCGCTTTATTTACTTCCATCATACCAACAATCAACAACCACCCTCCACTCCTGAATTACTTGGCGATGGAGTGAAATTATGTTACAAACAATAATACACTTCGACAGTCTGAGACTACAGGATGTTCACACTTGACAACACTACTGATCCAAACAAACAGACAGTACATGGCTTGATGGTTCACCCACTTTTCTAGCATTGGCCCATCATAGACAACGCACAAAGCTCTAAGAGTTCTGAGTGCAGTCTCCGATGATCTGAATAAGAATACAGTTTCACATTACAACCAGCTAAAAAATACACCCGTTGTTTTCAATTTAAAGAGGAAACTAATTTTAAAAAAAAAAAAAAAATCCCACTTATTATACTATGGAACTGAACTAGAATTTAAAAAAAAAAAAAGTAAATTGTCATCCCCCTAAAGTTATTACTATGGCATAAACCTACTGCCTAAAACTTCAAACAAAATCATTTAAATATATTAACTGAAGCATAGTGCTGTTACTGTCTAAAGAAAAATGCACCCTGGACTTTGGAACTAATGGAAGTCAATGTTGGTGAAGGCAAGTGGAAAATGTATCCTCTCTATTTGCATCAAATATTTCTATAGTTTCCTACAACTGCAGATATTTTTGTTTATTTGTGTGTTTTCATTAGATCATTAGTCATTGAAAGACCCCATTAAAAAAGGACACACAACAAAAGAAGAAAAGTGCATGTAATATAGTTATAAAATAGAACATGTTTTCTCTTAATAAATCATTAATATAATATGTGTATATAGGTCAGCCTGATTAAAGTGGAACAGTTAAAACTGATGATGCTTCAAGACATGCTGAAAATTTATGAGTACAGGTGTAGCCTCTACAAAAAACCCGAAAGGAGTTACTATGATTAAAACCTGTGAGATGGAGATTCTCAGTTTTGGACCCATAGATTAATTTTATACAATTACATGTATCTGAGAGCGTTACAGCCGTGTAAAAATACACGAGAATACTACATAAAATTCAAATGATCTTTTTCTGCAATAATCACATTGGCCTGCTCTAAAAACAAGGTTGCCTTAAATTAATAAAAGAGATTTTGTCTTCATGAAACCATGAAAGCAAAGGTTGACTGAACCATCCCTTTTATGTGAGAACAGTCACAGGAAATGTGCACAGTGAGAGAACATTAATAAAATCTTTGTGTATACATAATAATCATATGTGTATAGCTTCTATACACAGACCTCTGCACTAAAGATTCAAGCTCATGTTTATTTGCATGACTGCATAGCTAGAGAAAGTTACCCCTAAAAAGTTTCAAGAATTTTTGTTCACACTTCGCTTTAATACAAATAATTAATTGTATGCACATGTTGCTACATTATCCAGGAATATCAATTTTAAAAATCACAATTCTTTCCCCAGCTTTGGAAAGTTTACAGATGGATGTTAAAAAAAAAAAAAGAGGGTGGAGGGGATGGGAACAACAGTTGACTCTATTATGGCTGATAAAAGATTTTATAAACAATGTGCTAAATCATTCAATTTTCAGCTGAGGAACCATATGTTACCCTGACCCTGTGACTCATGCCAGGAGTTGATCTGTAGATTGAAGTGGTGAAACACTTGTGATGACTAATTTGATGGATGTTTTTGAATCAACACAATAGTACTGGCACATACATCGTACACATGATGAAATCCTACTGAAAACACAATAGGAAAGCAGGGGGTTGCGGCTGCCTAGCTTCACAAATGGCCTATAGATGTTTTACAATTTTTTTTTTACCCCAGGTGTTTCACATAAACTGTATGCATAATATAAATACAGTGAAAGCAAAAACAAAAACAGTTCAAGTCAAAAATTCAAAAACGTGTATAAATTTAATATGAAAAGCATAGAGTGTCGAGTTACACATGATGTAGAAATGAAGTTTTTTTCAATCCATAATTTTCAAGAGCTCTATCACTGTCAGGCTATAGATCAACCCACTACCTGTTAGTTGTGTTGCAATGTAACATCATTAAAATAAAAACAATTTGGGGTAAACACAACATTACACCAATATGATGATTCATGATCATACTCTATCAATTTATCAGATGTTTGCTCGGGGCAGAGAATAATTTGCAATGAATGACAGTGAAAAAATAAACAATGACAAAGTCATTGTTTTCAATAATTCAACCTCCCTAAGCCTGATATATATATTTTTTTTATCCAATGTCTCTGACAGTTTTGTAATGTCAAGATCAGCTGTGCCACGATTTACCTGTGAGTGGGTGTGTTCTTGTGTTTTGTTGTTTTTGCAGCAAATTTCCTTGATTTTTCTTTTAAATTTCTTCTCAGATTTTATTCAAACTTCATAGAACAATTTAAGTCAAACACCTCTTCCTCTGATAATTACTTACTAAATTAATGTGCTCATTTTCTCTTGCCATCTCTCAATCTTGCATCATTACATGTATAATATTTTGCATCTTTGAAGACAGAACTGCTATAAAAATATTGATTCCTTATTTGGCTACCAACATAGTCTAAACACTACGGCTACGAGTCTGTATTTAAAAAAAAAAGATATTGCACTACGTAACTTGCAGTTTGAAATCAGCTTAGAATAGATCTATTTCTATTTTAATATCTGTATCGAAATTCGCATCAGGTAAACGAAAGTGCACTGAATGGGGCAAATCTTGGGGCAAAATGGGGATACTACATTATAGCTTAAATCGCGGCCACCCACTGAGCAAGTATTGATTTCAGGTCAGCCTCTGTTTACAAACACACATGAACGAAAACAGTCTTTTATGTAAAGTTGGGCAGAAAACAACAACAACAAAATGAAACAAAGGAGATCGACATACACAAAAAAAAGAAGAAGCCTTGCAAGACGAACTTGGAACGAAGCTCTGACATGATAAAAAAAAAAAAAAAGTGCGGTGGTTGAGCGAGTTCACAGCACAGCGCCAGCCCGGCTAACGGCAGCTGCGAGAGGCGTTTACTGTACCGATGGATAGCAAGCAGTAGTGGCTAGAGGCTAGAACTACATACTGAAATATACTCAAAACACTTGTGAATTTCCCGCGTATAGAACTCGTTACGTCAATAAATTACGTGGCTGAAATTCAAAATGCATACTATACCTTCACTGAGAGACACGTTTGATGTCCGTAAAATAATCAAATCCTGTGCGAAATCCGGCGCTTGGCACTCTCGGGGCTCAGTCAGTGGCACTCGCTCCCTCTTCGGTTTTTACTCACCAACAAAGCTGTTACCGGAAGTAATTCCATGAGTCAACATAATCAGATGGGAGGTAACCCGTGTATTGTTACCCATATAGTTCAACATGAGTTGTTTCCCTGTTTATTTTTGGTGACTGGGAAAACATTTATGGCACGAGGTCAATTTTTTCCTTATTTTGGTATGCTATACATCCTCCCATAGTTACAAAGCTACCTCTGTGCTGTGCATTTTTTCACTGTCCTAAAAAAAAAACCCAAATTAAAACAAAGTTTAAAGTATAATTTCATTGATGTGATCACTTTGTAACATTTGCTGTTATATTCCTCATTTTCTTCTCTTTCAACTTACAACAGAACATTTGTCTTTGTTCTTGAAAATCAGTTATGTTGCTTTTCTTTGACACTTTTGCAAAAGACTCAGGGTATAAGACTTCAGATCAATAAATGCTATATCATTACTATTTGTAGCAGATGACAAATTTCCTTTTGAAATGGGAATCAAGTTCTGTTGAGTTTACACAGTATTCCACTTGATAAAGCAGTGTAAAACCAAGCATTTGTTTCAAATTTTATTTTAAATAAGCATAATTATTTAAAAAACATATAGATCTACATATTTCTGTGGGCTAAAATTTATATAACAAAAGCATTTTGAAAGTGTTAAGTAAATCACACTTTTGTTAAATTATACTGTATGTAATGGCAAGTTAATTTATATGAAAATGATTCAGAAGAAAAAAATCAAAGTTATGAGTCAAACAAATGCCATGTGATAACCTAAATTATATCTAAAGGCAGTCTACAAAACAAATAATAAAAAAAAAATCTCACAAATATCACCTTGATTCACACGTTTACAAAATTTCACCCCTTAGCACAACTCAGAATGTATCAATGAAACAGAGAAAATCAACCCTATGTTGAGAACATTTGAGATGTGTCACATTTATATCAGGCGTTCGTCACTTTGGGGCAACTGGAGAAATCATGATTTTTTTTCAAGAGTGAATGATTTTTTCATTAATTTTTTTTCTTGCACAAAACTCGTCTGTCTTTCTAAAAATGTATTCCAGAGTTAAATATGCTGAAATATATTTAGTAAAAGTCCAAAAATTGCAATTAAGTGACATGACCTGATGATCTAACTGAGGATGAATAAAGATTAACAAACTTCATCGACCATTTTCTGTCTAACTTCAGCCACAGCAGCAGTAACCCCTTCATCTCTAATTGCCAATATTTCGACTTCTCCTCAAGATAAAGCAAACATTTTTTCACCAACAGAAAGAAAACTGGTTAAGTTGTACTGTGATACTGATAACTCTGTATGCTCAAAATTGATCAGCGCCTAATTTCATCGTGTCATATCTCATTTATACTATGCTGATTTCCTGTCTTATCTGTTTTGTAGTATGTATAGTTGTGTTCTTTCAGGGAGATAACAATTCACAATAACACAATGAATATTATAATCCTATTTAGGTATGGGATGGAATAAATTTAAATTTTGGATTATTGTTGAATCCATTTCAAAGCTCCGCATTTACATATATTTATATATATATTTAAGGGAGTCATGTCAGCAGCCAATCACTGCGATAATTTTTCATAAGTCTCTTTTTGTTTGCTATAACACTAAAACTGCCAGGAGCTTAAGCCATAAGTTCCTACATCTAATTCATAAATCCATGAACAGAACTTTTCATAGCACCAGCCAAAAATACACAAACTTCATGATTAAAATTTATTTTGTTGCCGTTTTTAACTATGCCTTGTGTATACTAACCTACTGACTGCATTAAATACTGACACAATCAACTGAGCATGTTGGAGCCAACAACATGAAAGAACAGTTGGAACCCAAAGGATTTTGTTTAAAAAACGCAAATACTCCACATATTTTCTCAAAAAAAAAAAAAAGATCAAGGAAAGGATCTCATAACAAAAAAAGCTGCTGAAAACAGATGGCTTGTGACATTTTTGCATAGAAATCTCAAAATTATAACAAACACACAACTTTTTGCATAATATATCAAGTACAAAGAATGTTACATCCAAGGACATGAAGCTGTCTACAATTACAACATGAAAGTGATCTTGTCGATAAGAATGTGGTGGTGGAATGTATAAAAAATTTATCTCCAATTACTACAGAAAGAAAAAATACTTAAGTTATGTGAATAGGAATAATTTTTTTCCTATATAAGTATAAGATTATACAAAAGGTAATAATCCTGCAACTAATGTTTCAACTTCATTACATCTGTGTACTTTCTGAGACGCGCAATAAAATTTTTTTGGGGTAAATTTCAAGTGTAGAATAACTTTCGGGTCTGATTCTCCAAAATTCTTAGAACATAAAGGCAATTTCACTCTCTTTTTTTTTGCCAGTGAAATGACAATATATTAAGACACTGTACGGATATGTACTAGGCACAACTGAATTTGTAGATTTAGAAGATATAGACGTTCTGTGCTCAAAAATTAAACGAGCAACAATATGACACAATTGCTTTCGCAAGTTTCATCACCATAATCAAAGCACAAAATTTAACAAGCAATAAATTTCATATCAATGATCTTGCCAACAGATAAAGACAAATCTCATGCTCATTTTTATGTGATTAAAAAACAATTTTTTTAAAAATTTAAACGAAAAAAAATTACTGTTATATATGTGTTTTTGCTGGCAAATTAAATTCAGTAAGCACAGTTCACATCACTGCATTATGCATGTACACCTATTTCATTAATAAATTACAGAGGAGATACTCATAAGTAATTATTCCCCATAAAGAAAAGAATAACCAGAAGACTGATCGACTCACCAGTAAATTTCTGGTTAAAACAGTATCAAAGCAAACACTCAAATGGCAGCAACTTCAAAAAAAAAAATACATCTAGGTTAAAAAAAAAAGAAAAATTTAATGTTAACAACAAAAAACTTTTGTTGAGAAAACTAGACTATTATTTTAATTATCAAGCACTAAATGTGAAGAAAGCTAATGGTTGCAAATGACATGCTGTTTTACTGAGTCTGTACCATGAGATCAAGCCAAGCCTTGAAACAACGATAAGCATTAACTATAACTGTTTGGCATGTAAAAGAGTTTAATTTGTGGAGTCACTGAAAATTCAGTTTATGGAGAATCAAAGAAACTGGCAAGAAGAAAAAAAAAGCAAAGAAAAGCCAAGAAACAAACGAATGAACACTCAGACAAATAAACATACTATCGTAAGACAGCTGCCACAGGGTTTTCAAATTACTTCAAATGTACTGTAATTCAAAGTTTGATTACCTGTAGTTCCACATGTACATATGAACAACAGCTCGTAACGACTTATATTTATTTCTGACATCGAGGTTCTGACATCATTTCTGAGCAACACTTCTTGTTTGATATGTGCTGTTCATCACAAATGTATAAAATGCTCTTTTTCCTCCACATTCTTCATGTTTCACAATATTTACTTATTGCACAGATGGTGTATCACAATTATTTTTGAATGTAATAATATAAAAAAATTCTCAGCTCCACTTAACAGATTAATTCCTAGTCTTGGAGGGAGGATGGATCGCATAATGATCGAGCCCCAGAATGTGTTTAAAAAAATGGAATGTGTTTATCCAATATTATATAACCAACATTTATAACATTCTGGTGTATATGTAAACATCAATATTTCTGGATAAAAGACTACAAGTAATAAACTGCAGTCTTATGTGATGAGAGACTTTGCTTCCTGACTATCAATGTGAGGCTAATACATCAAGGAACTTTACACTTTACATGAAACAGGTACAAAGATATATGTATTTTTAAACTTGATTGCACAGTCACCAGTGTCAGGAAAGTTTTCAAACACTAAGTAAATTGCAATCATGCTAAGAGAAAATTAGAGCCTGTCGAAATGATTGTAATAAAATATTTGAGAAAAATACAGCTGTATATCAGAAGCTCTGCAATGCATCACAACCAGTGAATTTCACATAAAATGAGCTAGAACTAATGTCTGAACTTGTCTGCGAAATGTTCATGGTCAAGTTAATTCAAAACCTAGATATCAAACTAATTCATAACCCTTCGGCTTCAGACAAAAAGGGTTGGTACCAATGAATTTTCTGAAATATTCATGAAATCAAGTCAATCTGCGACTAAAATTTCCAGTCACCTCACAGCTCTTGAGCTTCAGACATGAGCAGCTGATAGCTGTGAATTTGTATCACTTTTTTGAACAGTGGAGTCTACTTGAGTAATTCATCATCTAAACTGTATCAAAGTCACCCTAACTACTCTTCACGAGACATGTCATCCAAATACTGAAAATGATGGGGCAAATTGCAGTTTTGACATGTCACCTATATGGACCTTTATCCAATTCAGGTTACCAGTCACTCAAATAGACAAATCTTTTTGCAACTTGCTGTCAGCCAATTGAAAATAAGCTACATTTTGTTGTATCCAACATTATCCATGAAATGTG
>JBCEWB010254012.1:2148-23286 GCA_039654565.1 Peronia peronii
CTGGTCACTGCCTGAAGAAGTGGTATATTTCTCCTTGTATTTTGTGTGTGTGTGTGGATAAAAATGGTATGTGTGTTTTAGCTCTTCACTTTAGTGACCATACTGGGAAAGGGGAGAGGGCTACAATGAATATACTTTGATATGAGGATATCAGATGTGGTGTGTGTGGAGCTGGGATGAGCACTGCAGTGACAGTCTGGAGAGACTATAATTACTGAGATTCAAAGATGTATTTGCATATCCACGTCTGTCCCCCAGCCCGATAGAGATCTCTTCTCCCGCATTGACACAGATACCTAGTAGCTGTTTTCGAGATAGCCTCCACTAGGAGGTTGAAAAACATATTACAGAACCTAAGAAAATAGCTGTAGCTGTCGGTGGACACTGACCGACAGAGGCCCGGGATGCTGTAGACAGTATGACTAGAGTGAAACAGTAACAAAACAAGTCATTGCTTACCTAACAAGCAGCTTGCTACAAATTCTGGGGTTAAGTCAGGGGGGGGGAAGAAATGGGGTGGATGTGAAAGAACATTTAGGCCTTCATTACTCACACCTCTGTGAAAGGCAGGTATTGTGCTCACCAGGCAAACAGCATCTGTTACCCAGGCCAAGGAGGACAGTGTATTATAATAATATATGCAGGAGACATTGATTGATGACTATCCAGGGCAAACATGTTGCTCTCAATTTTTACCTGTTAGGGCAGGAAGGAGAGATGAATGACTCAGTATTGTAAAACTTGAAATAGATAAATGGCCCAATGGGAGGTCATGATGTTGAAAAAGAAAAGGGGAATGGTAGAGGACAGATAGTCGCTGAACTGTTAGCATCCAACAGAGTTTGGAAAAAAAAAATAGAAAAAGAAGAGAGATAGGAATATGTGTTGTATGTCCTAAAGCAAGTAGTGCCAGTTGTTATTGAAGCCTGATGTATTTGGGTATCTGTGTCTCAGGCAAGCACACAGTGATCAGAGAATTTAATATATCAATGATTGGGCACAGGCAGAGCTATGACTGATGATTTGTCCTATTTTTATTTTTTTTTTAGGTGTGGGAAGCAGGGTGGACTGGGGGTCACATAATACTCTTTTGAGAATGTGCTTTACCTCCACTTAATATTGTTGATATGAAGAAGAATGTTTATCACCACTCTTTATACTTTAAAATATCAGTGCATAGAAATATGCAAGGATTTAGAATAAAAGAAAAAAAGAAATAGCTTGTAGCCTTCCAGGAAATACTGAGAGATGAATAAAGGACACAAGTGCTTACCAACATTGTGGTGTTTTTAATAGACTTTTGTCTCTTTCCTTTTTTTCTAATATGTATAGGCAGCACCATTTGTTGAGTTGGACATGGGAAACATATCTGTGCAGGGTTCAGTCATCATGGCTTTACCTTTATGTGGTGTGTGAAACGGGGGCTATATATTGATCCAATCATGCTGTATTCTCATAGGGGTTAGAGAGAAGGGGATGAATGGTGGGCGGATGAGAATCTACCTCTGTTTCCACATAACCTCAATAGTGTTGAATAATTCATATTAAGCTAGAACTGGGCCACAGTGTTGATGGCTATCGTCCCAGAGGCTGGGCTCTGTCATCAGCCACCTTGAACAGAAAACATGCTCTGGACCCACTTTTCATATAGTCATTGCCATAGAACTGATCAAACTGCTTGGGATCAAATGACCAGTATTGCTGCAGAGAATAACTGTGTCACCTCCAGGATTCAAGAAGTTATATTGTGAAGCAGCTGTTGTTGGAAATTACAGCTTTCACAGATAAATTCAGAGTGAGGATATTCTCTCAATGATTTTAATGTGTGCTATTGTACTATCCTCCTAGTTTTCATTTTGGATGTTTGGTATCTTGTTAAGTGCTGGATTCAGTATGATCATAATTATATTCATAAGAAATAATGAAGATAAAAATTTTATGAGTTATCAAATGATCAGCCAATTTGTATAGCCAGTCACTTGTACACTAACATATTTGTATCTCTGTCAGGGTCAGCTGTTTTTCTTTTAAACCAGTACTTTCAGAAACAGACTATAGTTTCTGAAGAATGCACCCTAGTACTGAGGAGATCATAATTTCACTAACTACATTTCTGTTTTTGTTGCAATCATTCATGCTCGACTTATTGACAGCCAATGATAGGTTCTGTCATTATTGAAATGTGTTGACCTGTCTCACCCATCATCATGGAAGTAAATGTTTTATATAAGTGCATTTTATACATTTTGAAACGTCGCTTTTCTCCAGCTAGGAAAGTAGTAGTTGATTCCTAATCTAGGTATTAATATTGCATGTGTTTTGTGACAACATTCTTCTACAGTCAAGAAATTTGACATTTCATTTGATGTCTCTTTTTTAGCCAGTCAACTTTCCTCACAAAATAGTGTCTCATATTTGTGTCTTCACAGAAAAAAGATTGAGGAGATTGGGAAGATGACCGCCCTCAATCACGATGAGATTGTCAGCAACACGCGAACGGTCATCCAGGGTCTGGACACTCTCAAGAATGATTACCAGCAGATTCTCAACACTCTGCTCTCTTCCATGAAGACCATCAAACGGGAGAATGGGGACACCAACCTGGTGGAAGAGAAGACCAACATTCTTCAGAGATCACTGGAGACCATAGAACTAGGCTTGGGGGAGGGACAGGTGAGGAAAATATCTTTCATCCTGAGAGTTGATCCTTGAATAGGATCAGTCAGACCACTGTTAATGCTTAGATATATGACCCTAGATGTATGATACATATGGGATTATCAAAGCATGGTGAACTGTTGTGTCCATCAATGTCCCATCAATGGGGAAAAGTGCTATGCATTGTCTCAGCATTCTTTTCAAAGTATCACAGAAACAGTGCCCTTTACAGAGCAGACATGGTGATAGCACAGACTTCAAGACAGGTTGAACCAGTGAGAGAAACCGGAAGAATAGTTTGATAAAGTTAATAGTAACTTCAATATTCTTCTGGCATTAGAGAGTTAATCAAGAAAGGACCATGGTCTTGTAGCCTTTCATGACTTTGGCAGTTAGATGGCTCTTAGTGGAGACGGGCAGCAGACAGAGATGATTAAAAAAGCAGAAATTTTGGTATTATCTATTACAGTCAGTTAGGGAAAAAGCTTCAGGTACATATGTCTCGCGCCCAGGGTAAATGAGCCAGAAGTCGATTGGGGAGATTTCAGGTTACGGCCGTTTTTAACTATTTTCCCGACTGAGATACCAAAATGTTTTATTTGTTTTCTACAAAACCAAAATTCGACCTTTTCTAACCTGAAAAGAAAAATTTGGTATCTGAGTTGGAAAATAGTTAAAAACGGCCGTGACTCACGATTGCCCGCAACGACTTCCGACTCATTTGCTCTGGGCGCAAGACATATAGTTTAAAATGTTCCAGACTTAAGGGGAGGGGTGGATCCTGAGAAAGATTTTCTAAAATACTCAATTTAGGCTTTTTTAATCATCATATTTAAATTCAGCATGTCCAAATTAGAGGAGGGAAAGTGTCAAAAAATAATTTGGATGGTTGGTTGCCATGGAAATGCCGCCATATTGAATTTCTGGCCCCAAAAATTGCTAATTTTCGAAAGTCTAAGGCTTCGGTGTTTTTCAATGACATCGTTTCAAATTTTGTGCACATGTAGTATTCCCTAACCTCAATAGCGCTGAGTATCAGTTTTCGAAATTTGCCATAGTTTTTCTTCTACAAATTTTTAAAATTTGTACGTGGCAAGAGGTACTTTTTTCATTTTTCTGGCACTTCGATAACATTTGCTCAAAAAGTAAACAAAATATTGCAAATCCAATACTTGTTATTGTTTTACACTTATGCAGGAAGATACATGCCAGATTTCAAGTAAATCAGTTGGTAAATAAAAAAGTCTTAGGGAAAGGAAAAGTGTGTTCAAAAAGTAGGTTTCGAGATAATGGCTTCTAAAGTTTTGACAAAGTTTTTCAACCAGTTCCTTGTGACATAATGTGTTCCCTTTACCTCAAAACGTTCCAGCAAGATAGATTGGACCTCCCTCTTCAGCCTCCTTCTCTTGCCTGGCTTTTTCTGCTGAGAAATTCTTTCAAACAGTGTAAAGACCTCATAGCTTCAGTTGAAATTGACTGTCATAAGCGAATTATAGTGATATTTTAGACACCCTCCCTTGTAGGAAAAGCTCAGTTCACACATGAAATAGGCTAGTTTTGACCATATAAATGGTAAAATCTTGAAATGGAATGGTTTAGCTTGAAAAAAAAAATAATCGGAAATTCGATATTTTCAGCCAAAATCTCGATTTCAGGACCCACCCCTCCCCTTAAAAGAATTACATGTATGATTTTTCTGCAATAGCTATCACATCGATAGTGTAATCCCTGCTCTCAGGAGTTCATCTCTCAAGAGGAACATATTAGAATTGAAAAATTTTGAGAAAGTGGAAGAACTGGAATGGAATCACAAAAATGTAACATTAAAAAAACAAAAAAAAACAAAAACCCAACTGATAAGATGAAAAATGTTACACTTTGATTACTACAGACAAAATTTTGATCGTCATGAGCTGACTCTTGACTATATTTCTTCAAGTTTAGGAGTCATAAGTACATCTTATTTTCATGATGAACTGTGGGTATCTAAACTAAGCCCCAAAGAAACTGACAAAATATGGGCTAGTTTTCAGTAAAATATATAGAGAAAAAATTGTCTGTACAAGTTCATTCATGTCATGTTCAAGTGTTGCAAACATTTTGTCAAATCTGTATCATTGAATCTAATTATTTTATTGACTTTTCTTATCCTGACTTGCTTTGTTGGCCAGGTAATGATGGACCTGTCCAACTACCTGCAGAAAATAGAGGCAGAAAAACAGAAACTGCGTGCACAGGTCCGCCGTTTGTGTCAGGAAAATGGCTGGCTTAGGGATGAACTTGCAACAACACAACAGAAACTGCAGGTTAGTCTTTAGATATGTGATTAGACCCCAGCAGAACCTCAAAGATAATACTGAACTATAATGTCCATCTGCACAAATGGCTTGTAGTTGAAATGGAAATATTTGTGTTAGAATCTCTAGATGGGAGAAAGTTGCCTTATTATGTTAGGGGCAGGATAGATGGAGAAGAATTAAGATTGATTGCACATTTAGCCAACCAGGCAGAACTAGACTCTGATGGTGACGGTTAATGGACTCAGAGAAGGAAAATTAGATAATGGTTGATATCAGCAAAAGTGAAAGAAAGAAAAGGCTAACGTCATTATAAATAGAATAACATTTTGTGATAAAATTATGCATAAACTTTATAAAGAATGTCGGGAATGCTTTTATGTGATTTTTTTTATCTGTGCTTGGGAAAGATTAGTGTAGAAAATGAACCTGACCTGATAACTGTCATTCTTGTTTTTATCAACAGGGCAGTGAACAAAAAGTAGCCACATTAGAGGAGGAGAAGAAACATCTTGAGTTCATGTATGAATTGAAGAAGTTTGATGACCCTGAGGCAGCCTCTTCAGCAGTAAGTTGTGAACATACATTTAGGAAAAGATAAATGTTTATTGCTTTGATAATAACACATTTGTATTTGTTATTTCTTCTACTTTATCCTTATATTCTTTACGTTTATTTGTTGCCAGTAAGTTCGAAATTTATTTTTTAAGACTATTCGGAAGAGGATAAAGCACTTCTATGCAAAGTAAAATGAAGTATATATTATGTATTTTTTTAATTTTTATTTTTCTTACTAGTAGATGCACATCAAATTAAATCATAAATAATTCGAAATTGTATAATTTGTACAGTGGTTGGTGTTTGTTTTAACTTTTTGATTTTATTAGTGCATCATCTTGAACATTATGAGTGTTTATCTATGACTTTTTTCAAAAATAATTATTAAAGTGCAGCATTACAGTTTTATTTTTCTTTCTTGCTTCCCCCCCCCCCCCCCCATCTTTTTTATTTTTAAAAATTGGATTGATGATCTTTTTATTTACAGCAGCCTCCAACAGAGAAAGAAGCAGAAACTCCGTCACAGTTAGATGATCTAGGTTTTCCTGATGCTGATGATGATACATCACCAGAAGGTAGGTGGAATATGAATGGGGTGTGATACAAAAGATCCGCTGTTAGTCTTTATGGCCCTTTTGTTTTGTTTTATTACATTCATAAACTAATATTTGAAGTGTTTGTGATAGTTACTAAGAATCTTTGCATCGCTCTCTTCATAGCTTCTAAGAATCTTTACATCGCTCTCTTCATAGCTACTAAGAATCTTTACACCTCTCTCTTCATAGCCTCTATGTTTTGTTTATTTTGTTTTTTTATTTTATCATTCATTAACATAAAACTTCAGGCTAAAAATTTGAGAATGGCCAACCTGAAAGAAGCCTCTGGGAATTTTTGAGAAATTCTGTGTCAGAGAAGTCAGTATGAGATATTATTTTTTTATTTGTGTAAATATAGCCTTGTGCTTTATGCTAGAATTTCCCATGTAACACCACAGGACATCACAGGATCTATGTTAAGAAGTTTGGCAGAGTCCCCGTGACTGGTACCTAGTGAATGAGTTATTTCTGAGTCCCTTTAGCAGCAAACTGGGAAAGTTTATACAGTTCATTCTGTGAATGTATTTTCAATGTCAAGATTGTTCTCAGTTGCTTTTTGTTGTTATGCAATGTTCTTGCAACATTGACATGATATTTGGTGACACTTGCCTGAGTAAACAGTTAAATGTTGACCTGTAGGTGTGACAGTATGATGTAATTTGAAGCAAAGACTAATGAATAGCTACTGCCGTGTGTAAAATGCGATTGTTAACTTGTTTTATGTGTATCTATCCAGTAACTCACATAAACAGTTAATGGTCATATCTATAGTATATGAAATGGATATGCTGTCTTGATTGTTTTGTTATACTTGTTGTTGTCTTTTTTGTCATTTTTCATAAATATGTAGATGTATTAGACCCGTAAGTTTTCCAACAATCGTCAGAATTCCGACAATCTGTTTAAAAGTGTTTTCAGAAGGATTAAGTTTTAAACTCCTTCCCCACATGCGTAAATGCATTGAAAACGCTGTTATTTGGGTCAGTGAGAAAGGTTAAGACAATCTTATAAGGGGCCACTTACAGATCTAATGTATGCAAGTCCACTTAAAAAAACTGCAGGTATTCAGTTATGCATGTCCTTTATATTAACCCCAAACATGGTGTGTTTGCTGTCTGTGTGTGCTAGTGTCCCCAGGATGTGCACAGACAAATGAAGGATATGATGAGGATGATGATGGGGAGGAGGAAATGATCCAATATATGCCCCAATCAGTTAAAATCAGCTACGAGCATGGGGTGTATGGGATGCGCCCAAACATAAGTACGATGATGTCTGCCCTTTTCCCATCTTTTTCACTCCATGCACTCCAAATAACTCAGTGCCCCTTGCCTATTCCTGCCTCCCCCTGTTCTTTCCCCATTCTGTCTTTTCCGTATAAATGGATTATTCTGGCTATCTCGGATGATAATTGCAGGAAGCTCCCTTTCAGAATTCCTATTTACATCAGTGAACAGCAGGCAGTTTGTCAGTTCAGAATGCATCCTTTTAAAGTTTCTTGATCTCGTATTTCCTCTTTTCCTTCTCCAGCCTGTATTGATATTTTTCATGATTACCAAGTGAAAATTACTCTGCGCTGAGCAGTTGTCAAAACGAATTATGAAATTCTTTTGCTTCTTCAGCTTTTTTCCATTTGTGACAGATGCCTTTCTTAAATGGCACGGTAGCTTATCCAAAATCCCAGCCCCTCCCCCTCCCTTGTTTTATCCTGTTTTTCTCTTCTGACATCCCCCCCCTCCCCTCCTTACATTTATAAATCCACCGAATCATGTTTCTGCCAAAGCATAGATTTTGCTGCTGCTCAGAAAGTATGTTGCTAGAAACATGCAGATTTTGTCATTTACTGTTACCTATGAGCAGCTCTTTAGAAAACAAAAAAGAACAATTTTTCTCTATATTTGATATTATGTACACAGTCTTCACATTATTTTTTGGGATTGTGGCTCAGAATTTAAAATCAGTCCACACCGTATCATTTAAACTAAAACTTCTTGTGAAACATATTAAGACACTACATCTTGGAATTCCGAGAGATAGTTTTCATAGATTAGTGTTCATGGAATTTCTAACCCTACTTGTCATCAGCATTTTATACTTTCTGTACATAGATCCACTGGGTAGTCACTTGGTATAAATAATCTCTGAAGTGTCATAGACATTAGAGGCAGCTGTAAACATTAAATGTTTTAGAGCTCAAAATATATCACAAAAATGTGTCTTCAGTTTTCGAAATGTTAGGAGAGCACACTGTTTAAAAAGATTTTATTTCACAAGATAAATTTGAGGCCTGAATGAAATACGATTGTTTATAATAATCATCATTTATGCATAGCGTTTTGTATATCCTTTTTTTTTTTTTATTGTTGTTGACCATATAACAGATTTTGCCTAGATTTTTTTTTTTTGTGACAGAACTGTATTCGTATGTGATACCACTATGTCCACCCTAAATACACTTTTCAAGTTTTAGGTGTTTCTTTTTTTTTTTTTAATTGAGTCTGTGATAAATTGTCCAAAACTAGTTTTTTTATGGCTTGATCAAATTGCCATAACATTAAAATGAAAAACAAATTAGGGACAGCAAAGTATGTTACAAATGAAGTGGCACTAAGTTTGTTTTTTTTTAAATTCACTCTGTCGCTTTTTTATGTATAGTGTTAATGATAGAACAGAAGAAGAAGAAAAATTAGAAAGAAATCAAACTATGAAAAAAACAACAACAACAACAAAAAAAAAAAGAACCAAACTTTGCTTAAAATGCCCATGATTCTGGGTGGGCAGAGTTTATTCTTTGGAATAGGAAAGCAAAAAAACAAAACAAAACAAAAAAACAGTCATGACTGTGATATTGTGAAATTATGGGCTTTGAGATTGAAATTCGTTGATATTCTTGGCAAAACCGAGATAAATGCTGGTTTGGCGACAGAATTAACTATTTTTTGATATCAGTGATTTTGTCCTTGAATGTTTCTAAATGCATTAAATATTATTAAGACGCAACTAGAAAGAAAAATTGATCATTTACCTTGCTCAATCTCTTGAGTCTGAACATCTCATAGTATATGTTTCTAAGCTCTTTATTGTGGCAAACCTTCTCCTACCAACTTCCCCAGTTATTACAGCATGCCACTGCTCAAACCGTGTATCACAAAACTGTCAGTTTTTGGAACTTGCACTGCTTTTACATATGGAAACATATTTTTGTCTTAGTGGGAACTTCTTTTTGTTTTTGATTTAGGATATTTGTGTATTTTGTCACTTGTGTTTTCTTACATTTTATAATTTAAAAAAAAAAATTTTGTCTAAGAATTATTAAGGTGAATATGGTGGCTTGTAGAACTTCAAACATTTTTTTTTTTTAATCACAACATGATATGATTGTCCTGATCTATAGCCTTTGTGAAAACATTTTTCTTATCAATTTTTTTTTTCATTCCATTTTTCAGTGCTCTCCCCCTCACAACCCAGTGCAATGGCTCATGCAGCAAGCGGAGGCTATGAGATCCCTGCCCGACTGCGGACACTGCACAACCTGGTCATTCAGTATGCCTCCCAAGGCAGGTATGAGGTGGCTGTGCCCTTATGTAAGCAAGCTCTGGAGGACCTGGAGAAAACCTCAGGGCATGACCACCCCGATGTGGCTACCATGCTCAACATCCTGGCTCTTGTCTACAGGTAGGATACATACAGCTCATATCTCTTCAAGAGATGGTAAATACTATCATAAGATTAAAATGCCATACTCTTCTCAGGCAGTATATACATATCGTCATTGTTCTACAATAATGGCATAAGTTATTTTCAACACTTTTGAGATATAGAACAAACTTTTATAGCACAATCATTTAAAGAGTTATGCCATTATAATTTTATTGAATTTGAACATAGTTTTATTAGTACATATCTTTTTCAATAACATTATCACGTAGCTTTTGTGCTGAGGAATCAGTGGGAGTCGCAATTTGGCTTAGTCCTACCTATGCCTTAATCATAGAGCAGTGATAGTATTCTACAAAATTAGTTACTGAGAATACCTTCAGGTCTGTTAGATAGTATGCAGACATGAAACAGGCATTACATGACTATACTAATGTGATGCATAATAATTAGCATTATATAAACATCAACTGAAATTTCAGGCTGAGCAACTGTGTCTTGTGAGAAGTGGTCAATTGCTACATTGTGGATACAAAATTGTCATAAGAAATTTTTGAGGAAGAGCTGTTGCAATGTAACTGCTTACACAGTGAATTATATCATGAGATTACTGGTTGGGAGGAAAATAATGGTGCTTAATGGTAAAGAGAGACATAGATAGTGGACTAAGCACTGAGGAAGTGGACCTGAAATGGCCCAGTTGTACTAGGAATTGTCTTTAATGATAAATTTCTTAACTGGAAGTCACAGACTAGAAGTAATCAGGATTAGCAATTTTTTTACAAGAATTATAAAACTTCTATAGGTTAAAATATAATTCCAGCATGCTTTTTGAGAAAATGAGATGGCACTTGTATTTTGGTCTCTCTCTGGAGGAAATCTTTTTTTTTTTGCAGCTATTTATTGGAAAATAGTTCTCAGCATTGTCATGGAGATATGATTCAACCTATGACTAAATCCTTTGCCATCTAAATACACTTGACACTTGTCCAGTAATGAGCATTGCAGCAGAAAATAAGAATGAAAAATTTATTCTCATTACCAAATAAATTTAACGGCTCAGATTTGATTGATTTTTTTTTAGTAAATTACCTATTGCATTTGGTTAACTTCATATGAACTTGTGGCTGACATAGAGGAAAAGGTGCCATATATAGACTCAGATTCAGAAAGTTGAATTGGATGATATCTGATATTATATATTGCGATATTAATCAAGGTGAGTAATGTGAGACTTACTTAATATCTTTTAAAAAGAATATTGATCACAGCAGACTACTGAAAAGACAATATGTGATGCCGCCAGTCAAAAGCATACATAAGTCAGTTTTGGGAGAATATGGAGTTATATGCATTATCTTAAAGGGCATTTTGTGCCCTTTCCAATGATACGAAACCTATTGCTGTAGCTATAACGAGTGCAGGGTTATGCACGATTAAAATCAGGACAATAAAAGCCCCTAGCAACCAGAAGTTTACCATATTGAGTTATACATCACATTAAAGATACTTTCAAGAGCCTCCTATCTGTGAAAAAAGTTGATGGATTGGGCAAGGAATAAAAAATTATTGGAGTTTGAAATGATAGTGTGCTCATGAAAACTGTGGAAATTCCACCGATTTAATTTTTGCCCATACATTTCTTTATGAGCATGACCCATGCTGAATGGTGCTTAACACTGATGACTTAAACCACTGCTTTCAGTTGGTGTAAGCTAAATTGTTTGATTGTTGAGAGATTATTGAAGACATCAGTCTCTGATTACATAATTCATTTCTTTCCCATTTTCCAAATTCATTGAGCAGATGGCTCGGCTGGTGGGCAGAACTTTATATCTCATTAAACCAGAAGAGAATATGAACAATATACAAAAGGTTTTCAGTTAAAAAAAAAAAAAAGCTAGGATAGTAGATTGGAGAAAAAAGAAATCTGATTTTTTTGTTCCAAGGATATAGATATAGAAATTAGTTACCTCATAAACCTTAGCCTGACTTTCTTTAAATCAACACACAGGAAAATTGATAACTGAATTTTACAAGGATAAAATTATTAACACAAACAATATTAATAGACTGGTTTTTAAGATTTGGAATAAACTATTGTAAATTATTTTAGAACCATTTTGAAGCAGTGTAATACTGAAAAATTACAAAAAGGACAGTAAAGAAGAGGGTCAGGCAGAGAGACATAATAATGAAAATATTCATGCTGAGAAAATAAGGGCCAACTTACCCCTTTGTACTCCTCAGTGAACAACACAGTATCCATACAATCCAGGAACTTTTCAAACACAAACAATAGAATAAAAGACACAGTATATCCTTGTGCTCCTCCTCTCAGAATTCACTATCTTTTCTTGCACATGAGAATCATTAATCACTCCATCCTTCAGAACAGATCAATCTTTTCTTATACAAATGAATCATCAAATGTTACTCTTTTAAGAATTCACTGATTATCAGCTGCACAGAAGAACATTATGTTCTATATATGTCTTTCAACCTCCTGGTGGAGGTTATCTCGACGGTTCTTTGTTAAAAAAAAAAAAAAAAAAACCTGTCTTAAAGAATCCTGCACAGAAGTATATTCTTCTTTTATCATTTTCAATAAAGTCATAGTCCAGAATCAGTATTGTCCTCTCTGAATAGTTGACAGGAAATCTCTGTTCATTGTCACCTGGATGAGGAAAAAAAAATGCAGTAGAATAATTTTCGAAATGCTTTACCAATGTGGATAGAGCCTACATGCGTATACATGAAAATCAATGACAACTATGAAATTGTAAAGAAGCAGTTATTCAAAAGGCTACATTAATGCTTTCAATTTGCAATTTGTCAGAAAAACTGCAACAGTGCACAACTTTGCGACTTATCGGAAAAGCTGCTTTAATGTTCTTGTTTCACAGCTAGTTGAAAAGCTGCATTAAAGCAGTTATTTTGCAACTTGTCGGAAAAGTCGCATTAAAGCTCATATTTCACAACTTGTCAGAAAAGCAGCATAAAGCACTTACAGAACAACTTGTCGAAAATGCTGCATCAATGATGTATATATATATATATATATATATTTCGCAATCTTTCAGGAAAATTTCATTAATGCTCTTAAAATACAACTTGTCAGAAAAGCTGCCTGAGTGCTTATAGTTTACTATTTATTGGAAAAGCTGATTATAGCACCCATTTTCCAACTTCTCCTAAAGCTGCAATAAAGTTCTTGTTGTTGCAACTTATGGTGAATTAAAATATTCACATTTTAAAACTTGTTGAATAATATAATAGATCTACACAGAATCTAGATGTCTAGATCTAGAGCTTGGAATTTAGTTTTTAAAACTAGATCTACCTATAGAACTAAAAAAAAAAAAAAATCCTGAACTATGCTCCAGAGAGTTTTAGATACTTGATGATAAGGTATTATGAGTAGATTTATATCTAGATCTAATCTAGATCTAGATTTAGATAGGACACGCTAGAATTGGTGGATCAAGCAATGAAACAATTAGATATGAAAGAACTTTGTTTAAAACTCACTTTCAGCATCAGAATGATTTCTGCATCAGGACGAATTTGATACAAGTAGGCAAAACATGTATCACGTCTTCACTTGATCGCTGGAGCACTTCACTGGAGCAATCCTGTCAGTCGAGTCCCGAGTTGGCTTCAATTTCAAAATTTCATTTTGCTCTCCAAAAGTTGAACAACACACATGCTAAAAAGCATCATCATTGGAATAGTGATCAGCAGTAGCATGATGAAAGTTCTTTGATTCAGAAACACTAAAGTGCATAGAACAAATACAATAGGAAGAAAGCTTCCCATGATTGACAATTGTATTTCACTCGCAATTAACGTCACCTGACCTGGCGTGGCCAATCAGCGTGGTTGATTCTCCATGGTTGTTAGGAAAATCGAAAATTGTTTATAACATTAAATGATCTCTCACTCAATTATTTTAATAACACTTGTGAAAAAAGACCGTTGTTGAAATGGGGGAAGAAAAATGCTTTCCAGTGGTATCACGTTCATTGGGATTGAACCATTTGCTTACCGAGAAAGACCATGGGGAAACACAGTAAAAACTGCCTTTTCGCACAGATTTTGCCCTACCAGATCGAAGGTGCCTCACAAAATTCGCCTCAAAATGCACTTTAGAAGTCTTTTTGAGTGAACCCACCAGGTAGGAATAAAGTTAAGTGGTTCATTGACAATTTGAAACCAAAATCTGAAAATCAACAAAAATCGATCTCGCCGACATTTTTCACGATTATCTCAAATCGGGCTCAGTGACTTATGTATGAATTCGACCAGCGGTGTCACATATCCTCTTGGGGGGGGGGGGGGTCCTGAAAATGAGTTTGCGACTCTTATATCAAAATTTGGATTTTGCTATGTTTAGACATTTTGACCTCTTCTAATATGAGAAAAATAACAGAAGGAGCCAGAAAC
This sequence comes from Peronia peronii, assembly GCA_039654565.1. Taxonomy (NCBI): domain Eukaryota; kingdom Metazoa; phylum Mollusca; class Gastropoda; order Systellommatophora; family Onchidiidae; genus Peronia; species Peronia peronii. The sequence goes on from JBCEWB010254012.1 coordinate 16,361, forward strand.
ATATGTTCTTTGTCCCAAAACGGTACCAACACAGCACCAGTAAAACACTGTATAGAGATTAAGAGAATTCAGTTGCGATTTTCTCGGTGTCTATGTTTCCTTCACTTTTTTCCCTGAGGCATATTTATTTCTGGACCAAATGACTTCATATTTTGAATATAATTTCTCCATAGCATGTGTTTTAATAGTATGCATCCCTTTTTCTGAATTTTACTTCTAGTTTTGAAGGAAACCTGGATATTTGGAGAAAAAATGCAAAAAATTTACATCAGTCAGTATACATTTTTCAAAAATTTATAACAAATTTTGTATGGCATGTGAACAAAAAACAAATGCATATTATCTTTTAGATAAAGTTGTGTTATTTATGTGCAAAATTTCAAACGATTTCATTCAATACTTAAGGAGCCTTAGGCTTTTGAAAATAGTTAATTTTTCCAAATACAAAATCAAATATGGGGCATTGTCATGGCAACCGGATGCAAAGCTAAAATTTTTCCACACACTTCCTCTAATTTGGACATGCTGAATCCAAATTTGAAGCATAAAAAATCCCTAGTTCAAGCATTCAAAAAGTCACTCAGAAGACTAGCACCCACCTTTAAATATATATATATATATATTTTTTTAAAAGATTATTTACCTGTTTTATTAAGGACTGAAAATAAAGTATTGAAGTAAAGTTTGCACAGCGAGATTTACAAAGTTGCATTTCAGACACATGTGAACTGTAACAACTCAAACATTCATCCAATTTCAAACATGTTATGATGATTAAGCAGTTCATGTTAAAGATGGGATCATTCCCAGTGAAGAACTGTCTTTCTGTCGTTCACATGATGTGCATGTTGTTTCAGAGACCAGGGTAAATTCAAAGAAGCAGGCAATTTGCTGCATGACGCATTGATCATCAGAGAGAAGACATTAGGCATGAGTCATCCAGCAGTGAGTCATAGTTTCCTCTCTGACCCTTATCTCAGTCCAAACACAGTGTATGCATCTCTCCACCAGTCAAAGAGTCTGACATAATTATCCATCAAATTTCTGATAGAAAACAATGATTATATTTTCTTTTGGCCTAGTACTGGATTTCTGATCAAGACTTGAGCTAGTTGAATGGCTGTTATACTTCGCTCAGGCTGATGTAGAAAATGCATACATTGTGAAACCATGCTGCAATAACCCTGTCAGTTTCAGGAATATGAGATTGCCCAGAGAATCTGGGGGAAGCTGAGAGCAAGTAATTTGGAGGGCTACGAACTGATTGTTGAGTGAAACATCTCCTGTTTGACATTTTTATGATTAATTATGCTTAATGCATTGCTACTCATAAAGGGACCAAGGCAAATACAAGGAAGCTGCCAATTTACTCAACGATGCTCTGAACATCCGTGAAAGGACTCTTGGCCCGGACCATCCAGCCGTGAGTTAGCCCTCTTGATTGAGCCAACAGATGTCTCCCCTGCATGGGCAGTTTGTGTCTCTGGACATGCATGCTTGTATTTGGCCCTCCACTGTGATCTATGCTGACCTAATGATAAGAAGAATATAGGCTTTCAGACCTTCAATTTCCTTCAGTATTGTGCACTTAATTTGTCAGACTTTGCATTTGGGGGAATTAGATTGGAAGTTTATAGCACAGAACTATATCTGATTTCCTCTGTATATGGTAGTGGAGAAAAAAAATCATTGATTGATCTATTTATATAAATAGGACATAGGCTTCTACAGTTGTATAATTCAAGTGATGGACATTTTGCAAAGAAATAAAAAAGCTGTGCACCTAGATTTTAATCAGAAAACAGCATTCAGCATCATAAATGATCTTATTGTGCAGTTGTGAAAATTCAGTGTATCATACAATACAGGATTAATGCTTTGTGTCACAAGCTGTCACAAAAGCTTGAATGCTCAAATAATTAAGCATACATTCACATGAACACTTATGTGGTCCATATGTTAGTGTTTGTAAAGGAATATTGATCAGTATAGTTTCACAGTGAAGGTCATGGTTATATTTGAAATCCCTTGTTTCTTTGATTCAATGTTTTATGGCCTTAGTTGTTTGTCAATCGTGCAGATTCTTATTTTGTTTGTTGCTCATCTTTTTTTTTTTCTGTTGTTGTTGTTTGATATGCCTTGTCTCTCTAACACTATGAGTGAAATGTTCACAAAGCATAGTGCGATTTGTTGGGTTAGTGGTTTCTTATTTTTCTATAGGATCAGGAAAGCTGTCTTTTGTTTCTAGTTCCACTGATTTTTTATGTAAAGAAATATATCTTCAGTGCTGCTTGCAATCTTTATCCAACACAATGTCTTTTGTTGTCATTTTTGTCTTTTGAAGAAAATAAGTTCGCATATATGCAAGCTGACAATAGAATGTTAAACTTTCATAGCATTAAATTGCTTTGGATAAGTATGCAGTAGAGGTTGAGTGAAATATTTTACTTGTTTTATCTTGGCTCTCTATCCAACCACAGCTTGGGTACAGGGAGAGGTAGTCTGGTATTAAAGAAAGCTAAGACATGCTGGTCATGAGACAGCACAAGTATATCTAAAAGTTCTGTTGTATTAATACTGAGCAATCTTGGCTTTCATCTGTTTCATTATTTCATATTATTGCTTATTTTGCCAGGCATTCTGAGGGTGACAATGGGTTAGATATTTTTGTAGCAATTATCAAGCTCCAGATAGACAAGCCTGAATTTCATACTCAGTTGTGACTCTTTGGCATTTTCTATCCATTTTTGTACATTAACATTCTCAAAGCAAAATACTGTTGTAAGTGCAATGTATTTACCTGAAGAAAAAAAAAAGAACAAGAAGAGTCGACTCAGTTTACCAACCTACGGTTTGCAGACTGCCAAAAAATTTAAGCCTTTTAGCATGACCTTAGTGCATGAGATTGTGAGCATGGAATGTTGCAGTGTTGCTTCATTCAGAATTATTGTCACTGAACTATTACTGAGACGGAGAAAGAAATACTCAGACCATCATTTTTAGCACACTTTTTTATGCACAGTTTCATTATCATGAAAAATTTATGCACACATAATGTCATAATGGTAAAATATTGGCTCGGTTAAGAATTTCTTTCATCGTACAACTCCTCCCGCAGAAGAAAATCAATAGAAAACATCATCTTCATCACTACAGGAGAGCTGGGATGAAATTTATGGGCAATGTGGTTATCTAGTGATTTGATTTTTTTCACCCAAATTCCAGGAGTAAGTGCTTGCATGTCTGAATGTGCGGAAGATGAATCTGAAAGATACAAAGACCACTCAAGGAAAAAAAAAAAAGGAAAGATACAAAGGCTATTCGAGGGGAAAAAAAAAGGAACATGCAGCCAAATCGATGTCTTCTATAGAAAAATCAAGGAGATTATTTCATTGCATGAAGGATAAAAAAAGAATATTCAGTATTATCTCTCAACTTCACATTTTATTTCGATTTGATTTTAAAAAAAAATCTTTTAATATTCTTTACCATCGATACCATCAGTATTACCTTTGCAATGTGTCATGTAAACAGAAATAAGTTCGCTGCAATTTTACATTTTGCATGGAAAAGGTTTGTTGAACTTGCGTTCACATTTAAAAAAGGTTGTAGTTTGAAATGCAGTAATTATTTTGAAACTTACTGTGTTACCAAAAGATGTCCTTATGTCAACGAACGATAAACAGAAGAAGAATTTTTTTTCTGCAGTCATTGACTTTTAAATGAATGTCTCTTTAACTAAGTTACATGTGTAAAGTATGGCAGCAGTATACTTTGTACCGAATAGAAGAAACACTGTGCTTTACACTAAGCAAAGTGCTAACAGATCGGTGTTGCAAGTCATGAAATATCAACATTACCATAGAGCAAAAAGAAAGAGAGCTACAAAAGTGTTGATAGTGTCTTAGAAAATTTGCTTTATTCCTTTCTGATTAGTGTTTTGTTGTGCTTTCATTTCTGTTTTGGTTCTCTTTTTTTTTCTTTCTTTTTTTTTTTTTTTTTTCAAATTTGAATGCTAAGAAAAGTATGGAAGAAAAAAATGTTGAACAAGCGTAGTGCTGAGAACTAAAAATTATCACTGATAAATGAGAGATAATTGACAGAAGTGGAAGAGTTCAAAAAACGCTATAGCTTCATTCCGTTATCATCATGGTTTTCTGATCAGTCATAGAATATATTTGTCACAAGTTATATAATTAACCAAAAAAAAAATTGATGGTGTTTTAAGACTTGCATGTATTAAAATTCAAGCTGGCAGTCTTTATGTGGCAGCTGTTGATGTTTTCAATGTTGATCCTGTATATTTTCTTACCAAAGCATCTTTACACAAAGCAGAAAGTTTCCATGGAATGCATTTTTCTAGATGTCTCTTAATGTTTTATATCCATTCAGGTGTCAAACTGATTCTTCACTTTCCCTCTATTTATAGTAGTGTCATTACATGAGATATATGTGGGTGAAATATTTTATTTATGACTTGTTCACTATTGGTTTGTTTCTTCCTTTCTGTACATGACAATATATTTATTACATGTGTTATCCATTGCATAGCTGATATGTGTGTGAACATCTTTCTTCCGTTTGTCTAGTGATTTGTTAGAAGTAAAAATAATTTTCAGACCAGAACTGACTTTACTACTCTACATATCTTTCCTGCCCAGATAAAAGAGGATACAATAATTTGATTAGTTGAGATTTGTTATGGTCTAAAGTAACTGCATTTGTGCTGGAAATTGATCCTTGAGGAAACTTGTTAGTACTAAATGTTTCATGATATAGGTGCAAAATGTTTGTCATATCAAAAGTATCTTGATAGATAAAGTCTTGTTGAACTTCTGGTTTATTCAGCATTTCAGTCGAACCACTCAAAAATGTTCACTTTGAAATTTGTGATGATGTCAGCATTGGAAGCTGTTTTTATAAGAGGGCATTGTTACGTGACTGAATGTGCTTGTCAGTGCTGCACACGTCTAGAAATTATTGCTACCAACTAGTCTCCCCAAGTTGACCTTGTTTTATATGATTTTATGGTCTTATGTAGTTGTTTCAGTCATATTGCTTGTAGCCTATGTTCTTGTCACTTTTCCAAAATCGTTAGTGCAGTTATATGTCTATATTATTCATTTTAGTGATTATATGTTGTCTTCCATCATTGGCTTTTTTTTTTTTTTTTTTCATTTGTTGTCTTGATATTGTTTTCTTGAAGAAATGTGCCAGAGCACTTTGATCTCATCCTCCTTGTTGTGTTGTAATACTGGTGACCTCTAGTATTTATTGACAGTATATCACATTATAATCATCAATGTTTCAAGACATATCAATTTATGAGAGTTAATTTCCTTGACTAATTCTTGGACCTTAATTATGAATTCTGATTGTCACTTTAGCTTAGTCAAACAGTGACCAAATATCACATATTTTTTGCCTTTTTATGATTTGGCTCCCCTTTAACATTCAACAAATTTAATTAAAATAAGGAAGCAGCCCAGGTTTCATTTTGTTGATTTGTTTGTTGTTGAACTGGAGAACAGCTTTCATATTTGGATTGGTCTTTCATATGTCCTCAGGTCGCTGCTACGTTGAACAATTTGGCTGTGTTATATGGGAAACGTGGCAAATACAAAGAAGCAGAACCCCTTTGCAAACGTGCTCTTGAGATTAGAGAAAAGGTAAAAGTATTCTTAGTGCTTTATGTTCATTCAGGAGTGTATGAAAATAGTTCAGATCCTTTTATGTGTTGGCTAACAGCAAAAACAATTTAAAGAAATAATTTTACTGCCATTAAATTTCTTTGTTGTTCAGACAGATTCAGTGAGGAAAACCATAACAGTTAGTGCATGTAAAGAGAATTCTGTATAGTGGGAAGTTATGTTTGAGTACCTCAGTATGAGTAAAAAGAATTTTGTAGAGTGACAAAAGTTCAGAAAGGAAGAAGAAATATTAGAAATGTAGGTAACATTTGTTAAGGGTTTTTCCTCTCAAGAGTAGAAAATTAGCATGGCGTAAGAAATTTCAACATGTATCAGTTGAAATGTGATTGGATCTTTTTCAACAAGTTACATATTATGACAAGCCAGGTTAGTAAAGTAAGCAGACACTCTCAAATATCAAGTAAAGTATGCATTAATTATCTTTTAGAATTTGAATTGGTAATGAATGTCTAGAATTGTGAGGTACACTTATGCAATCTGAAATCCTTGCTGAGACCAGCGACATGCTTTAAATAAATGGCAACCTGTAGAAAATAAACAACAACAACAACACAAAAAAACCATCTAAATGTAATATGATTTGGATCATTCAGGAAGTGACAAGATGCTTTTGTACATTTGTTTGAGCAGGTGCTAGGCAAGGACCACCCAGATGTGGCCAAGCAATTGAACAACCTGGCCCTGCTGTGTCAGAACCAGGGCAAGTATGAGGAGGTAAGGTTCCACCTTCGCACTCATTGTCTTTCATTGCACAATTGTCAGAAAGATTTATTTTAAATGACTTGAATTTGATAACTGTTTTTCTTTATTTTACATTGTACTTTTTGAATTTTTCTTTTCTTTAAATTTTAACCCTGTGAACCTGTATTCCTGGTCTACCGGGATTCCCGAGTTCTACTAATGGCCGTATTCCCAGTTTACCGGGAGTGGGGAGGTTGTGAGAAGACATGTGAGAATGAAGGTCCTCAGTGTAAAAATAACCATCCAATCACAAATTTTAACATTATTTACTGTGGGATTAGTTAAAATGAGGTCAAGATAGCAGCGCCCATGTACACATTGCTGTGATGTCGAATCTTGGATGTCAGGGACGAAAAGCCTAGATCTAGGTCACAGCTATTCATTGCTGCTGAAATTGTAGACAGTTTGTGTGGTTCAGACAGTGGTGAAACTTAATAAGATGAAGATTGTCCTGTTTCTAGTAAAGATTTAAAA
>JBCEWB010254123.1:0-23277 GCA_039654565.1 Peronia peronii
ATCATTTTACGAAAAATGTCTTAAAATTAAGACGACTGTCTACCGGTAACTAATCAAATACACCAAAAAAGTTGAAATATCTTAAGATGTACACTGTAAAACGTGTCCGTAAATGTATAGTAGAGCCAGTTGCTATGAACTTACGACCAAGTTACCGTAAAATTTGCTGCAATATTTTTTCAGTGTAAGTTTACGGCACACGTTTTGGCGAAACCAAGTTGTCGGAGTTTAACAACATAGTCTATAAATAAATAAATAAATAAATAAATAAATTTTAAAAACAATTACAGCAAGACAACTTTTTACTGTAGTTTTAGGGCACAACTTTGACATTTTTGGATGAGAAGGTTTTGTCATGTTTTTACAGAAAAATGTTCATGGTGTAAGACATTTACTATCAACTAATAATTAACTTAGTACATTTAAAAAACAAAGAAAAATCTTGAGATCTGATATATTAGTAATTTAAGGTATAGACATTCAACCGGTAACAAAAATAACACATTCAACAGGACAATCAACAATCTGGAGAATTAATAAGTTAAGTATTGAATAAATTGATGGATATGGCCAAATTCTCCTACCCGGTGGGTTCTTTGTCATGGCAATAGTTGATCAACATATGATGTTGATCGTCATCAACATATTACTCTTTATTAATCCTTTCCGCATTCCAGATTGTCAGCCAGACACGACGGTGACGGCAACACCTGCCGGTCCTCAGACCGTTATATCATGGCCGGCACCAGCTTCAGAGCCACTGACAGCAACATGCTTAACCCCTGGCTCTTCTCCCCCTGCAGTATCGATGCCTTCACCAGTTTCTTCAACTCATTGCTCAGAACTTCGTAAGGATTGTCTCTCTGTCTCGGTGGTGTTTTTGTTTGTTTGTTTGTTTTGTCCAAATATAGTTTGCTGTTGTTTGTTTTCCTTGTTATTGTTTTGCTTTTGTTGTTGTTGTGGTCTTATGATCCATATTATTTTTTTACTCACTTTCTTTTCTTCTCTCGTTTTTTTTTCTCTTTTTCTTCTCTTTCATTCTCTTCTGAGTTCTTATCTTATCTTGTAGTCTTATCTTGTCTAATTGTCTTAATGTTGCTTGGTCAACCAATACCCTATAGCTCTTCGCTTAAAACTATGCATTTTAACTTTCTTTATATCTTATCATTCATTTCATATATCTTATCTCATCTCTGTCATCTTGTTCTCTATCTGTAGGCGTGGCCAGACGTGCCTGACCCTTCCCCTGGGGATCAGCAGTGATGTGCCCACCGTTGGCTCACGCCTTCCAGGCCAGGAGTACTCACCAGATGATCAGTGCAGGATGATCTATGGCGACGCTTCAAGGCTGTGCAGGGTGAGCAAATATCACCATCATTGTCGCCGTTGTCATCATCATCATTATCATCATTTTGTAGAAGTGTCTTTGAAAAACACGACGACTGTCAACCCTTTTTTTTATATATATATTTAATAAAACAGTTTAAAAATTCATAAATGGGTAAATATACAAATAAATGAAAACGGAAAATGAAAAAATAAAAAGTAAATAAAAAAAAAAAGAAAAAATAATATTTAAAAAAATATAAAGAAAAAAAATCCAAATTTCCGAATCTAGTTGGTTCTTCTTCAGGGAGGGTAAACACCACCACCACCACCATCATCATCATCATCATCATCATCATCATCATCATCATCATCATCATCATCATCATTATCATCATCATCTCTATCATCATTTTTAAAATTTAATACGCCTGTCTACCGGCAACTAATCAAATGCATCAAAAAAGAAAACAACAGTATGATGAACTTGATATTAAGCAAACTGAATTTTCACAGGAACTGGGAATGGGATTAAGTTGGCTCAAGTATTAAATCTCTTTGTTTACAGTCGTTTTCTTAAGTTGTTATTACGAAGATCTTTATTATTTGTATCATGACCACCCAGGGCTCGGAATTCGGATCTACGTCAAAGATTTGCACTTCCATGTTTTGCTTCGACCCAAGCACCGTTGGCACGTGCTATGAGCAGACTGCTGCACGAGGCACCACGTGCGGGGACGGCAAGGTGAGAGTGTGTGTGTGTGTTTGATTGTTAAAAAAAACCCAACAAACTAGCAGAGAACCCATGACTTACGGTTACGGTTTTGCTAATCTTTTTGACCTCCTGTCGTGGTGGTTATCTCAGCTGTACAAAAACGCACAGAAAATGTAAGTTTGCGAGCTCAATATGCTTTTGTTCACTCTTACTTCACCCACGACTTTCGTGGAAGATTTTTTTTTGTAGACTAGAAGAGAGCCCACGATCTTCGGAATAGTTTTTTTCAAATATAGGTCAAACTTCGTGGGAGATTTTTTAAATACTAGGAGAGAGCCCATGACCTTCGTGGGATATTTTTTTAAATATAGATCAGACCGATACTGCTCTGCGACTCAAAGTGTAATACAAAGTGTAATGCAATGTTAGTGTTTTGGATGATTAAACTAACCGTTACTCAAAGAAAACGTGTTCGTTGTTTTTGATGCTCTGCGAGCGGGAGCGGAATAACAATATCACAATGGTCATTCTATCTAACGTAGCATTCGGATCAAACACCATCGGGAATTTACTATTCAACTGTTATCGCCTTTTTAGAATAACGTCAGACATAATAAGCTCTTTTTCGGGTTTATGTAAGTAGAAACACAGATCTTTATACAACTATTTTGTGTGCCAAATTTCAGATGAATACATTCAGCCATTTTCGAGTCCAAAAGCCTTTCATGGGTTTTGTTGTAGATATATAGTATAGATAGAAACGTATGTAAGTTTTAGAGATCGAGGACACCTTTAAACAATTAGGCTCATGCTTTTATCTGTGTCTCTCCACAGTTATGCCTGGACGGTGAGTGTGTCTCAGACCCCAGAGCACCGCGTGCTGATGGTGAGTTCCAGAATATGTGTCTTTCATGTGTTCATTCAAGTATTTTGTTTTGTTTTTCACGTTACTGCCTTCTTGAAGTTGCCTAGCCAAAGGATTATTAAGGCTATGCAAAAAAGAATGAAAAAAAGAATGAATGAATTAACTAATTAGTGAATGAATGAATGAATGCATGAATGAATCAGTCAATCAGTTAATCAATCGTAGATCAATCACTTAACCAGTAAATCAATGAAACAGTGAAAGAAAGAAAGAAAGAAAGAAAGAAAGAAAAGAACAGAAAGAAGACAGAAATGAATAGAAAAAGAAAGATACAAAACAATTAAAAAACAAAGGGAAAGAGTATAAGATAAGATAAGATAACTTTATTTTTCCACAAAAGTAGAAATGTTTGTACAATGTAAAACGATTTGAGTTCAAAAGCATATAAATAAATCGTAAAAATTAAGCATAATGTTGAATATTAACCATACATTCACTTGCATATCATTTTCTTACACGTACTCACAACCACACATAAAAAGTTTCAACATTCTAAATGAAACCACAAGAATGTTTAGATAAGATATATGTAAGACAGAACGAAAAAAAAAAAAAAAGCAAGAAAGAAAAACAGGAAGAATGACAGACAGAAAGGAAGACAGAAAGAAAGAAGTGGGAAAGAAAGAAACGACTGGAAAGAAAGAAAATAGTGTTCTGGTAGATGTAAGATCCTCAGAACAAGCAAACAAGGAAGTAATAGAAAGAAGGATTAAGTACTGAAGTTAACAGCTGGCTGACGGTAGCTATAGGACTTTGCTTCTCTCGATCATCCCCACCCCTCTACTTCCTATCGCCACTCCTACTACAGCCCAGTGTAACAGGAACATTATGATCCTCATTAGCTTGTCGAATATGGGCGACCAATTCTTTTGTGCTGCCCACCCCTAGCAACTTTTCCAATGTTACTAAACATCCCGTCTTAAAACAAAAATGCGAATTTTCACTTCCATCTCAGCGAAGTCTCCAGTGCTATTCACATAACGTGACCAATCACAACACTGAATTTAAAAGTGGAGTGAAAAAGAGATGAAATTGTTAATAAGGTTGGTCTCCTTAGCTATTCTGTGTAAAGAGGTGTATGATAGGCTTGGATGAAGCACTAAACATAAATATGCTAGGTTCTTGGATTGCCGGGGGTTCTAACCATCCGAATTTCAAAAACTCATTTCAAATTCATATTTAATCTGACTTCTACAATATTTATTAGTGGAAACTTTAATATTCTCACTTGAAAATTATGCTCTGCCTTTCGGCTGATCCGGCACTCCCCCCTCCCCCCTTTTCTCCCCCCCCCACCACCCCCCCTTTCCCAGTGTCCTACCCCGCTTCAGAAAAACATGGATTTGAACTCAGAGATGATAATAATGACGATTACATCTCTGGGTGTGAGAACGAGAATGTTTAATCAGAGAACTTACAAACATGATCATCGAACCATTCAATATTATCAAGAAAAAGGACGGGGGGGGGGGGGGAGGGGCGGGTGGTGGTGGCGAAGAAAGGGGAATCTGGCGAGCTTGGAAGATGACGTGGCAGTAATAATTACGTCGAAAACGATTTTCTGGCCCTCTGGCATTTACAGTTTAAGTTTGACGTATTTGCTGGACATAACTCGCCGTCAGTTACACGGACACCAGGCGAGGTCAAAAGGGGCTTGAAGATCCTATGACATTGTACTATTTTTTTTTTTTATTTAACCATAGCACGCTATGCGCTGGCCTAACCCTGATCCTTTCGCACCGCGGTCAGCCTTGTTAGGCCCTTTGAGTTGCCGCTTTGGCCAACTGCGCCAAATCTGGTTGACGATGACGGATGCGAGGCTGAGCCCAATTGACACATGATTGATGCGAACCCTTGCCCCATCTCGTCACTCAAACGGCCCTAAGTGATTTTGGCTACTAACTGACATCAGATCAGTCCATTCTGCCTCCTTCCTTCCCCCTGTTTACTTTCTCATACTCGTTATTTTTCAAATCCTTTACATTTTTTTTCACACCTTACACCTTTTGTCCATTCCTCATGTGGGCTCCATTTCTCTCTTCCTACTGTCATCCCTTCCCCTCTCACCTTCTTTCGAGTAGTCATTCATGACTCAAATATAGTGTTTTCACAGTTATTATCTCTATCTGCTCTTTTATGTGTTAACAATGAAACAATTTACAATCCCTTCTTCTTTTCTTCTTCATCGTCGTCTTCTTCTTCGCTTTGTCATTTTTTCCTTCTTTTTCTGCACCCATATCTGCTCTTTCTGGTTTTATGATGAGACACGTTTGCGTTTTCAGTCATGAATGTAAAAGAGAGTACCATTACTAACTTAAGCATTTGCTTGTAGCTAAAAGAATATGATGATCTTCAGTGCCTTTAAAGTCGATTTGTCTCTCTGTCGTACAGAGGACTGTGTGTTCGGAGACCAGCCGGGGATAGCATTTCCTGATCAGACCTGCCCACAGTTTGTCAACAATTTCAGGGGTTACTGCTATCAGGCCGTGGTCAGGGGCCGGTGCTGTGCGTCGTGCAAGGCTGCGCAGACCAATCTCGTGGGTGAGTGACGCACACATAAGCTCGTGAGCTTTCTCATTGATTTATTTATACCTTTTTTTGATAAAGTATAAATAAAAACCTTTTTTTTCGATAAAGGTACACCATTTTATTAGACAGAGACCAATACTTTGATCGATACACATTTACATGCCCTACATTCGTTTCACGTCATCTTTTTCAAGCTGTTCAATCCAAAGAAAATAGAATTGTCTCGTCTATTCGCGGCACGGCATTTTTACACATTTACATTTACATTAACAATATAGTGATACAACGCTTACAGAAAAACTCCCACCTACACTTAGCCTATATAGCCACTTCATGATGCGTATATGGAATATTCAAGCGCTAAATAACACACATGCAGATATTATGCGCAGAAATAATGTTGATACACGTATACAGACGACAAGAAGACCCACTGATTCGAGTACAATGTCATTTTTCTAACTTTCCAACTGTGCAGTAAGTTTATTCTTTCTATTTTTGTCTATAGGTTGTACATACGGCGACACGGTAAGCGGCTGTTCGGCCAATGTCTGCAGTTTCGCCTCTACGCTGTACCTGGAGCAGTGCTGTGGTACCTGCGACTACGGTTCCACGTATCCCCCAACCCAGTCTACAAAATCTACTTCCACCACTACCACCACAACCACGACCACTACCACTACTACTACCAAGAGTACCAGCAGGCGACCAGCCCCAGCATCTACCTCCGGAGGTGATGAGGACTGTTCTAGTGCTTTTTATTTAATTTCGTCAATTTTTTTTCGTCAGAACTGTTACTTGAGAACACAGCTGAATTTGCAACGGCAATTTCTTGCATTTCTTCCAACCTGTGAAGCAAATTATCCTTCAGAGTGATAAAAATTAATAATAATACATTTACACTGCATTATTTCACCTACAGTACAACCTCTAAGCACTTTACAATCTATTGTTTCTATTCATTTCTACTAGATATTCCTTTGAAATGACAACCACTATGATAAAATTATTCTGCTTGCTTTCATCACAAGAGCGACACATTAATTAAATAGCTTTTATTACACGATTTTCTCCAGTTAGCTTTACTTTGTTGTTCTGAATAGCCCCATTTTATATTTCGTACCGTCATATGTCATTTTTTCTTTCCGTTCTGACAATGCAGACCCCAACCAATGCCGAGACAACGCAAATGTTCTGGTCAATGGGCAGAGGTGTTCCGAGGCTATTCCATCCAACCCTAGGTTTTGCTACCAGTATGATGTGTACCAAGCATGCTGTGCCTCGTGTGAGCAGCTCAGCACAGGACGTCCAGGTGAGTGCACAGATTAGATCTAGGCAGGGTCCAATAGATGGCATGTCACTTAATGGTAATTTTCCCCGTCGTTTTTACTATTTGGGTGACATGCCACCCACATAATAATTTTCCCACCATTTTCAATGTTTGGATGACATGTCATCTAAAGAATAATTTTCCACTGTCATTTCTCCTATTTTCGTGACATGTTCCCTACAGAATTTCATCCCAACCCTAACCCTAACTCTACTCATTAGTCAGGTGACATATCACTCGAATATGAAATGATACGAAACGTTATTATTTACGTTTCACATCACCCCAAACAGACCCTATAATTCTAAAATGCTTAGACAATCAATCACCATAATGGACATTTCTAAAGATCCTATGACATTGTCAAGCAACTTCTGTATCGTACTTGAATTTTGACACATGCCATTTTGTTTCACAGTTTACTGTTTCCCCTGTCCCCACCCATACAAATATTATTATATATTACTTTATACAGTATTGAAAGATAATCTATTGCATTGCTTCTTTCAATAAAAACTGCAATTTTTTTTTCTCACGATTAAAAAATCAAAAAAAACTAAATTTCGATTTCCTGGAAACAAGGTTTTCAAGAGAAAAGCCTTATGTCGAAGTGTAATGGAGAAGATGTTCGAGTCTACCCCATGGCTTTATTTACGTTTGGACCAGCATATGTTTTCTCGTGTTCCAAGTTAGTTTATTGGATTTCTAGAAAAACTTAACTTCACTAAATTTCATGAAAAATCATCATAAATGGCAGCTCAATATTATAATTGTAGTATTTTGTAAATTCAACCATTGAATCAGTCGATGTCAACATATCCTTAATTTTGCAGGTTGTGAATATGGTGACCGGTTCCCGATCTCGTGCCGCACTGTGACGTCATGCTTTGGTGTCGAGGATGAATGTTGTGAGACGTGTGCTCCACCCTCCACCCCAGGTATTACACGTGTGAATAGTGTATCAATATTGGTGAAGTCTCGTTATATAACGAGGAGGAATATAAAACAGCCGACAGTTTTGTTAGAAGAATACTATGTTTGGTCCACAAAAAGCTCCTTAAGAAAGTAGGGAGGATGTAAATTCATTAAAAGGAAATTTTGGATTATACTGATGTAGATGACTTGACCCCAGTTTTTTTTCAGATTACATAATTTTTTAGTGCTTATATAAACAACATGATAATGTGGTTTCCTCACAAAGAAAAAAACAAAAACAAAACAAAAGCAAAAAAAAAAGAAGAAGAAGAAGAAGTAGAAAAAAAAGGCGTTTTAGAGTAGACAGGCAGCAACTCTTATCTACTACTGACACCTTTCAGAACCAGTGTGTCAAGACAGCCCTAACTCTGTGCTCGACTGTCCCACCACCATCTACCAACGCCCGGAGTTGTGTGAGAACGACTCCATACGACGGCAGTGTTGTCTCAGCTGTAGGAACATCAACTCTGCCACCGCAGCCACCCCACGCCTGACAGAGGCCCCAACCACGGCTGGTAAGTTCAGTCCCACAGCACAGACCATTACAGCAAAACAATTTCCCCTCCATAAGCATAGCGTAGATCATTCCGCTTTGCATAGCAAAAGCAAATGTACTTATCACAGCATACACAAATTCCTTGAATGAAGGATCATTCATCTCTAAGCCATGGGACTGAGATAAAAATTATTTGAAGTGCCATCGGTTTGCTGTATGATTGTTTGGTTCAGATCAAATTTGTAAGAATATTATATAATATAATATTAACCCATTCTTTTTCTGGGCACACCCTTGTACTTGAATGATGCAAAAGAGACGTTCTGGTTCTATGTGACTAAGGCCACTTCTGCGGCTGCCATCTTACTAAGCCTGCCAGGACTCGATTACCCAGAATACAACTCAATATAATAATATATAGCTCTGTTTAAAGTGTAAATGTAATAAGGAAAGATGATAAGACTGGTACATGAGAAATAACACTTTGTTTTAAAAAAAAAAAAGTTTCTTCGGATAGCTATTTTATGCATACATTGAAGTAGGCAAAGACAGACTACCAGCCAAAGTGACATGATGCAAGGCTATTCCAACATTCTGCATTGCAAAGTTGATATTACCTCATAAAACCATAAACAAAAAAACATTTGTTTGTAATTTCTTTCTCTCTTTTGGACCAAGAGACCATTTGTTGACATCATACCCATTTATGTTTTGTTAATTTTAGCCTAGTTAACTCGATTGTACTTTTTTTTTCCTGCAGCAGCAATATGCCAGGACAACACGAACATTCTGGTGAACAATATGACTTGCCAGACTGCCAT
The DNA here is from genome assembly GCA_039654565.1 of Peronia peronii. NCBI lineage: Eukaryota > Metazoa > Mollusca > Gastropoda > Systellommatophora > Onchidiidae > Peronia > Peronia peronii. The sequence continues at coordinate 9,118 of JBCEWB010254123.1, forward strand.
ACGAAGGAATCCCTCGCTGTGTTACCAGCAGAATATCCAAGATGCTTGCTGCATAACTTGCAGAAAAACCAGTTCTGGCATAGCAGGTGAGAGTTTGGAATAATAATGTGACTGGTAATCACTTCATTCCGGGATGCTCCTGTTTGCACTGGTATAAATAAGAGAGAGAGAGAGAGAGAGAGAGAGAGAGAGAATTCAAGGAAGAGCCAGAGTGATAGCTAAGGTATTTCTTGTCCTGAAGAAAGATTCGAGTAATCATGCTAAAATTTGCCAAGTTAGGCTCTTATTTTTAATTTTTTTCATTGTATTTTCTAGAACCAACGAGAACACCAACGGCTACAATGTGTAATGATTAGAATGACATCTACAGCTTATATATCTGGCATTGTATTCAGTGTAAACTATCCATGTAACCCCATAGACCCTATTCATGTGAAATTGCCATTGTAGAAACTGCCAGTCTTCGTAGCTCTGAGCTGCTAATATGAGTAGTATTTTTAATTAACTATGTCTGAAGCAAGGATATAATTATCTGAAAAAAAATAAAGAAAAAGACCAGTGACTTTTTAACCACAGTGTGAATGAACTCAACAAATGGGCATGACTGAGCCACATGAAGGATTTCATTGTTCAGCCAAAATATCATTGAATAATCTGTTGTATGGCTAAAACATTTCCAATTTAACAGTCTGGCTGACGAGACAATGCATCGATGACCTATATTATATGGCGTTTCTTGTTTCTTGCAGGCTGTGAGTATGGTGATGTCTACCCAGAAGCTTGCAAGAATCTGGAGTCATGCGAGGACCAATCGGATCAATGTTGCGTGACCTGCCCCAGTGCTGCTGGTGAAAGAACTTTAGGAATTAGTAAACAAACTATCTCGGCTCTGTTGCTTTGTTTGTTGATTCATCTAGTACGGTTCTTCAACTGAGCTGGAGAAGCCACGTTTGACTATTATGGCTGCGATTGGATAGAGAATGATCGTGTCTTCTTTAAATTTGGCTGTTTACTTTGGTAACTTGTTTCCTAACTTGAAATACTGTTGAGTAGCCGGAAAACGGTGAAAAAATATCAGATTATTATTTATCGTTTTCTTTCTTTTTCTTTTTTTTTTTTTTATATCAAGAGCCTATATTCCTTGAAATCACAAACGCACAACGACCTAGCGCAATGTCTATTTTGTATACCAAAGGCAGCTCGCTGAGGAAATAAAACGTATTATATTGTGCTTATATTGTCATATTGTGCATTGTATTGTGCTTAAATCTAGCCTTTCGGAGGCTCTTTATCTCCTCATGCAGCTGGTTTATATTATTTTTGCTGAGGTGAATGCCCAGAGGTAGGGACGGAAACATTATTTGCATGCCCAAAGCAGAGAGACGGAGCAAAAAGCAAGCAGTGAAATGCTGTATTTCATATATGATTAAAATTTCAAAGACATTGGTGTTAACCTGGTAGTCGCAGAAGCTTAAAAATGTGATTGGATATTTTTCATTTAACATTATGCTGTCCTGATTCCCTTCTGAAGACAGCACATCTTTTTTACTAGACCAAAGTGCTATATATTTGCAATGGAATCCTCTTTACATGTATATCGCTTACAAGGCACTATCTCAGGCAAGACTTATCTTTACCGTTTTTCAAGGATAATAACTTAAACAGGAATGCTGCAAACTATGTTTGGTGAAAAAAAATAGAAAGGTGGGGGGGGGGGGGGGTTGTTATTTACAATCATTATTTAGATCGCACACTTATAAATGTTCTGTTGCTTCCTGTGATACGGTACGCTGTATTTTTCCATTATCCGAATTTGTACTTAAACAGAATCACTGCTGGATATATGTGGTATAGATATTAATTTTGAGTGAATGGAGTGACAAATGCACAGTTTACATTATGCTCACTTTAAATGAACTGGCCTTTTTATGAAGCAATACATCTGCAGTATTCAATGGAAGGATTAACAAGTATGTGTTGTTTACCAAACAAGGCAACTATGTTGGTGTCATAGATGTATATAAGATGATGACACTGTGACCTTCGATGTATGTGGCATTGAAGCTGATTGGATGTAGAGAGCAACAATTTTAACTTGTTACCTTGACAAAGCTGGATTGTGATGTTTCACCTGACTTTTTGCCTGACAACAGATTAACCATAGCAATAAAACTAATATGGATGTTAAAAAATAAAAAGTTTGGAACAAAAAATCTGCTTAAATTTTCAAATAATTTAGAGAATAAAATTGGCTTTAAATGCCCGGGCTCTCCTGAAACTGAAAAAGAAAATGTGGATGTTTTACCTGGGAGTTTTACAGTGCAGAGGCTTAGAGAGAATGGAAGTTAACTCTACTAAGTGACAAAATGGAAACTTGATCATTATATATTGACAGTTCCCTCTCCCTATTTATGTACATTTATTATCACCAAATACGAGATGAATGTCCTCATTCAGCCACGCAACTCTGTATGAACATGAGATTATTATTGTTATAATGCCATGGTAAATGAAGATATTTCAAGGTCGTCACATGACTGAGAAATAATCACTCACACGTTGATCTGAGTCCATCCCCTGCTCAAGGCAGGCAGCTCTTAATGATTGATCAGCAAACATAATGTCCTTACAATAGAAACAGATAGTGTGAGCAAATGATTCTTTGGTCATAAGACGACCTCGAAATACCTCATTCCATCTTTTTACAAGATAATCAAATATTGTTGTATGTTAAGCATCACGCCTTTTAAATATTGAATACCCGTCGAAACAACATTAAAACTTGGGAGAGAAATAGTGGCTTGATGGAAAGAGAAATACATGTAGTACAAAAGACGTGTGATGTATATAACGTTGAATATGAAAACATTTTCCGATCAGTTTAAGCGTATTGGATGGGACCACTGAGAATAGCTTTTGACGCGCGATCTAAATTTCATGGTCTCGTGTGGAGGCTTGCAAAGGCAAACATAACGTCATAGAGATAGACGTCTATGGATTGTATGTAGCCTACATATAGGGTTAACTTTAAGCAGTTTAATATAAACTGTCATTTCCAAATACTTACTGCATCAAAGACAGCCTTTGCTCAAGTAGATCTATCTGTTTTGTCATATGAGTTGCTTCCGTGCGAGCAAAATTAATGTGTTGAAAAAACAACACAATCTTGAACTTCTGGTGCTTTTCAAAGAAAAAAAAAATATAAAAAGCTCCAATACAGTATCAGAAACTTTTAGACACTTTGTGAAGCGTGACCCAGGAGATGATGTCATTTTTTTTTTTCTGGAGGTCTGGTCCTGGCACTCTCGGTGTATTTATTAGATCACGATGACATTAAGCCCATTGATTACGGGGCAGTCACTTCTTAATCTGAAAACACCAGTCTTTAACTATCTCTATATCTTAACGGCTCAATTTTGTAACATCAATCCATTTGAAATGGGAATTAATTTTGTTACCGCATTGTTTTCTTTTCCTTAACTTCAACTGTTGGTAGAAAGTCAGCCTGAGTGCTCAAGAAACGTATTTTTTGGTTGTGTTTTAACTGGTGATTTGAGTCTCTTTGAGCTGCTTTCGAAGGCGGGAGAGGGAAGAAAGGGAGGGTGTAAACCCCCTTCTAGCAACAAACTGTATCACTGATCATGTTGTCTCATTTTTCTCAGGTAACTTTATTTGTCTTTCACTTTCTCTGACGTTTTGCATTTGCATTTTGTATAGTTCATGTTACGTCGTGTTGCAGTATCGCAGTGATGAGCTGCGAAAACTGACTTTTATATTGTGATAAATCTGGAGTCCTTCTTATAAGCCGTGAGCGAATTTTTGTTTTTACCCTATCAGCCAAATTACGTGTGTATTTTCATTTGCGAGGAGAGAGTCCTAAATCAGCTAGGTGAAGAAGACCAACTCAGACATACAAACAGAACAGAAAGTGCTGAAAACTTCTGGGTGGATACAGTGTTTTTGCTTTGCCCCTATGTTTTTTCTCAGTATTGTTGGTTTATTTAATTTGTTTCGAATGAAAAGCGAAAAACAGTTTTTCTTCTTCCTCTCTTTGACGTGGATGCAAGTTTTCTTTGATGTAGCATAAATAACAATAATAAATTTAGAATTTGTTGGGCCAACTAAATCGTTCTCTTTTGAAATATTCTAGGCAAGTTCACGATGCATATTTCTTTGTTTTATCTTGTGTTGTTTTATGGCTGAGATATCCTTATCAAATACAATGTCATGTGTACTTTATTCAGTATGTCTACAGTCATTTTCCCAAGGCAGTTATCTTGGCTTTGCCGATGTTGAACTATTTCCTTACGCAATACCAGCACAATGATTGTTACAGAATTCCTATCAACTAGAGCTATATCACTACAACATGCGGAAAGTTATGTCCTATGTGAAACTGTAGCTGGATTGATGTTTGAGCTATGTGTGAAACAAATTAAATTATTATTATCTTTTTTTTGTTAATGATGCGTTATCATAATAATTATAATTATCATCTCTTTCTTCTGTGTCCTTTTTTCAAGTCGTTGCCATGTATGTTGAAATAACCTATAATTGTTGAAATTGCAATGGACAACAAGACTGATATTAAATGTTTTGTACAGTTAGTTGTCAATATTGCAATAATCTGTTGTTTTTGGTTGCATGAGACTTGAAATGAATGTCAGTCATTTTATTGTTACAACATGTATTATTATTATGGTATATGAAAGGAATATATGAAAAATTTAAAAAAATAATCATGTCCATTTGAAATTCAGAACCATTTTAATGAAAGATATAGGAGATAAATAGGACGACTAAATGTATAATAAAACGGGCAAAAGGATTAAAAAGCTCACAAAATTAACGGATATTCAGTTACCAGTACACGTTAATTTTTTACACGCCTCTCTAGACACATTCGATACAAGCATTGTGGAAGGGGAGTGTCATACCCCGCTATCGTTTGTTTGACACACAGTAACAAAATCCATGGAAAAAAAAAGAAGAGGAAAAATCAATTATATGTACTATGTTATGAATTTTGCCATTTTTTTTCTTTGAGTAGGAGTATTTGTTTTTTTTTTAAAGTTATGTTCTTAAAAATGCGTGTGTATTAATTCTTACGTCTAGCAAATGGGAGTAAACTGACCGCTAAAAAAATGGCTCATTGTCATAATTATGTGACAAGTTTGTGTGTAGTCCAGTTGTATGTTTTTAAATTATATTACAGACGGACACATATAGAATATATCTGTACATTCATATACATCCATTGGCAGATTATTTGAATACATGAGAGGGAGAGGGAGAGAGAGAGAGAGAGAGAGAGAGAGCGAAATGTTTTGTTCTTGTGCAAAATGCCTAGAACTATGTCATACCTGAACGAATGATAGATGATGATTTTATTATTTCCTATATCAAAGATATGGAGAGGAATGCATGGATATGTGAAGAGAGGTAGAGGAAGAAATCAGAGAGAGAGAGAGAGAGAGAGAGAGAGAGAGAGAGGGAGAGAGAGAGAGAAAGAGAGAGATTTTATAAGCTTATGACAAGTCTCTTGTACAGGTATGTGATATAACATTCATTCATTCCTCTTGTCATTGCAAGAGTTTTCATTGTGTAAATCATACACTCATGCGGATTGTAGAGGAGTGGTGAGAAAGGTGGTGTAAAGAAAGAGGAGGAAAAAAAGGATGAATGAGAAAGGAAGAGGGAGGAGGTGAAGGAGGGAGATAGAGAAAGGAGGGTGGGAACGTGAAGAGAGAGTTTGAAGCTTCAAATTGCCGTCTATCTTGTGACTGAATGTAAACCAGCATCACACTGTAAATTTAAAATTTGACTTATTTTATTTGGAAGTGCTACATTTTTTCGAAGTAATAATTTGTTTTGGATTGCTAAGGTAGAAAACTGAAACAATTCATACAATTGATATATAGATTTAGTCTTGAATGTAGTGTATATATATAAATTTGGATCTTTTTTCTTTTTTTACTTTAAGAACTTTGAACTGTCAACAGTTTTTGCTTTTATTTTTGTTTGGTAAATTATTATTTAAGGAAGAAAATGACCATTTTGACGATAGATTTTCAAGGTATCATAAGGCCATAAGGGTCTTTTATTTTGAATGGCACGAGTTTTATCTTTTATGACGACTGTGATTTATTCTTATTTTTATTTATTTATTATTTATTATTATTATTTGTTCTGTCATAAGAGTGTGTGACAATTAGCAGCCGTGAAATGAATGAATGGATAAAAACAAGTAAATGAATAATCAACTGAATTGATCAATGCCTAAAAAGTTCTTGGAAAAAAAGAATGAAAGGATGTAGGAAAGAGACAGCACAAAAGAAGAAAGCACGAAAGAGAGTAAGAAAGAAAGGAAGGAAGGAAGAAAGAAAGAAAAAAGATATGACGATAGTCTTGTTAATAACAACCCAGAACAAACTGCCGATGTTGATACTTTGTTGTGAAAATAGGCAGGCATTTTGCTGAGCAATAAAGTTTTGTTATATATGTATTTTGCAATTATTATATAATGTGTATTTTGCAATTGGCAAGCACTATGTGAATATGTTATGATGTACAAAAATATTTGTTATTTTCCACTGAACCAATTCATTTGTGATGAAATTGTTATTTACAATCTGAAAATGATTGTATATATTTACTTTACCAAAAGAAAAAAATTAAAATGAAGAACAATCATGAGACTATTGTTGTTTTTCCCTGTTATGTAATGTTGTTCTGGATGACAGTGTATGTGTGTGTGTTTGTGTGTGTATCTCAATGTGTGTGTCAATGTGCAAGGGAGCGAGAGTGTCATTTCAAAAGCCAGTCTGCCTATCACAAAGTGAATGCGAGATAACCGCCCACAGGAGGTGAAAGACTATTAGAACGTAAACAAAGTGAATACCGGTACAAAGTACAGTTCTGTTACAGTTCTGTTTCTAATAGATCACACCACATTAGGATGTGACCTTTGCACTGACTGCCTTGCAGCATAAGATAGACTAAGACAGACAAATAAAATGGGTTGAGATACAGACAAATAGACTGGCAAACAGACAAACAAACAGACAGATTGGCAGACGGACATAAACAGACCCTAAGATGAAAAGACTGATGAATATGTATTGCATTGCCACCAAATTCACATTTCAACGACGGCGATTGTTGATTTTACATCTATCAAAGCCGGCAGTTAACGAACTCACAGGCTTTGCTTATTGCATCCCTATTATATATTCCAAAAATGATTGCACATCCCATCTGTTAGATGATAAAATATTATTTATTCCTAAAGCAAGTAGATCTAGGTCTAGATGGATATTTTACAAATATCGTACTTTAGTCTAAATTGCTCTTCATGAGTGAAGAGCTTCCCTTTGAACTTTGTACTCTCCTTCGAAGCAGTGTTTCGGCAATCTCATTCACCGACACAACACTAGATTATAGATCTAGATCTAGATCTTGCAGTAGCTCTACATCGTCTGATTTGCTGACATTGTCGTGCAGGTCTGTTAATTCAACATTCAAAGATGGCTTTAGCAAAAGGTGAGTTTTGTTAATTTCTTTCTGCAGTTGAAACTGATCTAGAGAGCCAGAGCTAGAGCTAGATCTAGCTCTAACTAGATTACTAGATCAATCATCTAGATCTAGATCTAGATTTAAATCTAGAAATGTAGAACCTAGATCTGGGCACTACCATCTCACTGCGGTCCCGGCAAAAATGGATTATATTGATACTGCGATTATTGCCTCGGGGGTATGCACAGTCGAGGGTCCCAGCAGAGTAGGACCAGGGGTTGGTCTAGTCTAGTTCATTTTACAGTAATCGATAATGATGTATATCGCCGAGGCAGTAATCGCAGTATCGATGTAAGCCATTTATACTGGGACCGCAGTGAGAAGGAAGTGCTTAGATCTATATGATCAAGATCAAGAAGAGTTTAGATCTAGATCTAGAGTCTAGTCGAGATCAACACTTTATGTTGACGATAGGTCTAGATCTAGACTAGAGTGAGATCAATAAACTATAGAATCTAGATCTAGATCTTTCTCTAGAATCTAGATTAGATCTAGTCTAGATGATCTTCTGCTCTAATTATATGCATTGCATCAGTCATAATTTCATTCATGATTCATTCGGTTCTGTCTCTACAAAGAGGTTGGAGAGGTCATGACACACCATCTTTCTCGGTCTAGTACAGTCTCGCAGCACTCATTCATGCATTGCATCAGGCTAACTAAATCTTGAACATTGATGAGATATCTAATGTTAGAAAGTAAAATTCCCATAAATTTCTTTGAAATTCAGAGTCATCTGAATCTCCAATTTGAATTCATCTCTGCAATGAAAGAAGCCTGATGACTGATGATACTCTAAATCTAGATCTGGATCTAATTAATAGATGGAGATCTAGTCTAGATCTCTGTTATTAAAGTGTGACCACATCAGCTTAAGAATGAAAGTTTGGCTGGTGAATCATCTCCTTCCATTCCATTTGTCACAAACTCTCGGATTTGAATGGATGTTAGTTGTGACGTTGTAAGTGGTGATCAGGCGGTGAATTCGGATAAGACCACACAGTAATGGAGAAATGAGAACAGGAATCCTCGACGTTGAAATGATGCAGAATTTATTGCAGGTGCTTGGTAACAATACAAACTTCAGGGCAGCTGTCTAACTCTGATGCACACAGCTCTCACTGCATTCTACTTCTTGCTCTCCTCTCCCACTTTCTCTGGCTGAGCCCTTATATAGACAACAGCAAATCTCGAATTCTGTCGAACATACAAGTTCGAACTCTCTCGACCCGCTATCATAATTGTCACACATAAAACCGTGACGTTGTGCGCACCTCGAACCCCCTCGAACAAACAAGTTCTCATCACAAATTACTGGCGCACACACAAAACCGTGACATAGTGCATACACTGTACACACATGACGTAATACACACACAAGATCTGACTGGAACCATCCCATACAAAATGTTAGAGAGTATCTCAGACACGCTAGGCTCACAACACACACTTGCATGGGCCCAGTGTATACAATGACGATCCGCCAAATGTCGCTTACAATACACACTCGCGTGTCTCAGCATGAATAGTCATGATTCATTACACCATTCATAATCCATATTTTAATTGTGAGACTATAAATTTGTATTTATTATATTACTTACATGTATACATCTAGAATAGATCTAGATCTAATATTCTGATGCAAACATCTACCTCCATTAGATCTACATAAATAGAATGAATCCTATTTCTCTCAGTGGTGGATTCATTTCGTCACTTAGCAAACCTACTGATTACGTGTAATGTTGTGCAGCTGTACAGAAAATTTAATATTCTTTGATGAATCCACAGCTGTGTCAGGTGTTTATATTGTTGCTGCAAAGCGTACCGCTTTTGGAACGTTTGGTGGCAAGTTGAAAAATGTATCAGCGACAGATCTTGCAGTCTATGCATCGCAGGCAGCTCTGAAGGCCGGTAATGTCAACCCACAAGATGTCAATACTGTTGTATTTGGAAATGTCATTTCTGTAAGTCGGATGAACTGAGATTTTTATCACTCACTATGCAGTTATGAATAAAATGGAGACAACATTCCGCTGGAGCTAAAATATCACAGATCCAGAACAAAAAAACTCAACTAAAAAATAAAAGTAGAATGACCACATTACATCAAGAGTTACTATGTTCAGCAAAGTCTTATAATGCTTGAAGCATTTTCATAATGTGTCCTTAAAAAAATGTTATTATTTTTTCATTGACACAAGAGTGAAATGCAGATTTTGTAATCTGGGACCTTGGTGAACTCTGACTTTTTATTGTATTCATCATCTTCATAGCTTTCTAGCATGCGCTAATATAATTTCATGTGGCATGAAATGAAGCTATTGAAATTATTGGCTGGCTTAATCAGTTTGAATGGAATGAAGGTATTAATTCCAGACACAACTTTTTTTGCTATTAATTTGTTAGGTAATATTTCATTTTGATAGGATGATGACATTTTAAAAAATTGTTTTTATAATAATACCATGTGTTTTGAGGTTATTTTTAGAATATAAGAGATTTGTAATTGGGTGGATAAAATGTCTCATGGCCAGTCGAAATGAGATGTAAGTCGCTGAGCTAGACCCGAGAAATCGGGCTTTGAATGTGATGAGGGGGGCCAGATATCGATTTTTATTTTATTGCAGAAATCGAAAGTGCATTTATTTCTGAACAAGACAATATCGGTCTTACCCTTGATTTATAAATATAACTTTATTAAAATCAGGTTTTTGTGAGGTAGGTATGTAGATTTATGCGTTCGACCGTTCATTTAAACTCGATTTTCTCGGAATTTCGGTCATTGCTGGGGAGTCCCCCCTTGTCTCTTAAAACTGCAATATCTCTGGCTAGAATAAAGCTAGCTCAGAACTTTTTACACCATCTGAAAGGGTATGAAATAAACTTTCACATGATGCCAAAAACCTCATATGGCAAAAAATCGACATATGTCTCATTTTGACTGGCTGCGACACAAATGTGTCCTACTTTTTTATTTACGGGGGGCACATATTTACATCCTTATTTATGATATGGGAATGCAATGTTTAGCTGGTGACTTCTTCAGCATCAGAGAATCACATGAGTTTTTATTATGAAATCTGCATCTTTTTTCAGTCAGCAATAGACGGTATTTACGGTCCACGCCATGTTAGTCTGAAGTGTGGTATTCCAGAGATTGTCCCATGTTTAGGGGTCAACCGCCTTTGTGGTTCTGGTTTCCAAGCTATTGTCAGTGGAGCCCAGGTATTTGCCACGAGTGACTCAAGTCTTCACAGACTGACCGAAGTAGCAAAACAACTGATCAGTCAGGAGGCTAAACTTTACACCTCCTTATCCATAGGGCCAATCACAAGTGTGGTACCACTTGTTGTCAAACAAGGAAATGCTTACAGATTGGTCCACAGTATAGCCTGATTATGCAGTCATACATCAACCATCACTTCCACTCCTTTATCTACCTGTTTCCTCCACCCCCGTCCCCATTTTATTGCACATCTAGCACTGTGCGTTTCTCTCAAGTGGACATTATGATGTGAAATTACACTATAAATACTCGCATATCTTGACCCAAGACTGGGCTCCTAGGTGAATTTCTTATTTGGGAGCAGGTTCTTAGAGGGGTAAATTATAGAGAAAAAATTCTGTTTTGCAGCAGAGGCGGGCTCTTAGGCGGACCGGGATCTTAGGCAGCAGGTTCTTAGGCGGAGATCACTGTATTAGAATGCGGTAGGGCCGTCGGACTTGGGATCTAAAATTTTGGGTTTGAATCCTGACTGGTCCTGACATTTTGTTCTTGGGAAAGACAATTTACACACATTTCCTGACTTGACCGAGGTTTAAATGGGTACCCGACTATAGACAGTGATTGATATTGTTAGATTGAGAAGGATTTGAGCGCCTAACAGGCAGCCGCCTTATATGCTTCCCAGGAAGCTGATAACATTTAAAATATGAATGTCTTCTTTGGGTCTGTCGGGGTTATAATAGATTGTAAAGTGCCTAGAGCTTGTACAGGGATAAGCGCTATATAAATGCTCTCTATTATTATTATTATTATTACATCACATCCATGATATCCAGCTAATGAGATACATCAAATCAATGACAATGAATTATTAGTAATATTAGTTAGGTGGAATTTCGCTCATTGTCACAGCTTTTCATGATTCTTTTGAGACTGATTTATGTAAGTAACAGGACAAAAGAAGCTTCTGACCTCTGTATAATTGAGACTTGGCTTATCCTAGCCAGTGTTTGCACATAGGTATAATGTATGTAATGTTTACATTTGATTTAATTATTTTTTTAATTTCTGTCTGAGGGATTGAGAACTATGAATGTGACTGTGTCTAACACTAGATTACATTAAAGAATATCACAATATTGAAGAATATATCACTAGAATAATTTAGTTAGTTCAGTAATTTTTCTGTTTGCTTGGTACACTAAACATCAAGTTGGAATTAGGTGTCAAATAAATCTAATCACCATGTTCCTCCTGCTTGAATGAAACTAGCCCTCAATTTTCATCAGGACCTTATGTTAGGATCAAGTGACATTGCTCTAGTTGGTGGAACAGAAAACATGTCACAAGTGCCATATGCTGTCAGAAACATTCGCTTTGGGACAAGACTCGGAGAGGAACTGAAAGTGAGTTTTTTTTTTCTTTGATTGATAACAAAACCAATAAGGATTTGCAACAGAGTAGCTGTGAAACATTTTGTATTGTCACAGTATAATTCCATGCAAAGAAATGGAAATAGTAAGCTGAATTATTCATATCATTAATATAAATGATTTTTGAGCGATAGTGTATACTGTTTAAACAGTTTTCTCTGGTGTGCAACTCATGATACAGTTTTGATTATATATAAGCACTTAAATTAAAAAAAAAAAAATTGTGTGCACTAAGAAAAAAAATGCCCCCAGTGAATTTATATATAAGCACTTAAATTAAGAAAAAAAAAATTGTGTGCACTAAGAAAAAAATGCCCCCAGTGAATAAATAATTTACTGTTATCACCTCAGCTACAAGATATGCTGTGGGAAGGTTTAACCGACACTTATGTGAAATTGCCTATGGGAATGACCGCTGAAAATCTGGCTGAGAAATACAATTTGACAAGAGAAGACTGTGACAAGTATGCTGTACAGACACAAGCCAGGTGGAAAACAGGTACCACGTTATGCCTAACAGGGTTGTTTTACAAAAGTCCAACCAGGCAGTCCTTTTTTCATTTTTTTTCTTCTCTCTCGGAGACAGTGCAAATAAAAGTAATAAGCTTGTTTTCATAGAGCACTATTTTTGTAGACGATTTAAACAAAAATATGCCAGAGGAAATTTTGCGTAAGAGAAATAGAATGTTCAGACTGTAAGCTCTCTGTTACTTAACTAAATGACATTTAAACACTTGACAGGGTTCATATGGTCCTTAAAAGTCCTTGAAAGTGCTTAAATTTTGAGAAAAAAATTCGAGGCCTTGAAAAGTCCTTCAATTTGGAAATGATTGCCAAAGAACGTGAAAAGTCCTTATATTTTTACAGCGGTGGTCAATTTCATTCAGTGATCGATTGTTAGAACATGACCTTTTTTTTTTTTTTTTTCATTTCACTGCCTTCCGAACATGCCCAACAGCCACTCCATATTTGCCGTATATTCATTTCCTGTCATGTGCCCAGATGTTAATGATTTTCTTTGTTTCACTGTGGATCTAATCTAGTCTAGACCTGCTCAGGTCCAGTGCGATTCCAAGGCGCCAATTTCAGTCGTAATTCTGGTGGATGTCACGGGGAATTAGATCAAATTATTGGCTAGGAAGTTTCAGACTTTAGACTTTAGTGAAAAAAAGAACTTTTTAATAGTCAAAAATGTCTTTGTTGGCTGCTGATGTTTGGATACATTTGAAGAACAAAGAAAGCGAAAAGGAAAGTAGGAATGTTTTATGAGCATGCCTGGAATGAAGATCTGAATGAGCGACTTCAAGGCAACCTTGGCATGTGCTGGGATTTTGAATTGCATTTACATACTCAACTAGACTCACCATCAAGTCCAGCAGTCGTTTGCCATCTGTTAGTTAGAGCCATCACTTGACAATCCGGTCATGAGTAGATATAGGACAGAAAGATTGATGTAGATCTAGTCAATATTGAGATCTCGTCAAGATCTTTGGTGCAGCATTCCAGGGAGTAGATCTACCGGTATGTATTGTAGTAAGAGAGAAAGAAATATAGATGGAACAAATCTATAAGTTAGAGCTTTCTTTGTTTGTATAGAAATAATAGGGCTTTGGCATCATCCAGTCATCTTGTAATGTTCTTACGTAATTAATCTACCTATTAATATTACACACCCTTTTTGCTGAGCAACTGTGGTCCTAGATCTAGATCTACATGTAAAAATATAAAAAAAGACAACAAAAAAGTAGTTTTTGATGGAGTTGAGCTAGTGACAAATTGATTGACTCTACAAGTGCGCCGCCTGTCTATATCCAACAGATGAAACTCTCTTTATAGTGCATATCCCGGATTTATACAGTCTGGCCTTTCCTGCTATGCCTGTCGCATCGCTGTGATACTTCTCAGCTTGTCGACAACAAT